>JAUMHH010038867.1:0-10067 GCA_032359455.1 Chlamys rubida
CATGGACAGCAAGATGATCACCAGATTGGTTCCCCTTTACATCACTTAGACATGGATCAATCACTGAAATTGCTCCATGAATGACTGAGTTATCTTCCCTCATTATGACCACATCCAGTGTGTGGCCATGGGTGTGTGTAGCTTGTCACATGCTGAATCCGACCCCTAGTAGCCCAGAGAACTGGCGAGCATCAACATTAGACAGATCGTCGAAGTGGAACTTTAGGTCACCCGTGATAATAATCTCCTGTTACAAAACAATCTATCATGATATATAGACCCTCAGTGGAGGATAGGTCAGACACAAATTTTCCCCGACGATAACTGCAACTGAAGCCCTGAACCTGGAGCACTCAAGACCTAAAGATCCAATGGCCAGGATTTAATTCCTGTTTAGCATGGGCGAGAACATTTTGAAACGGGAAAATAAACCATAGTTCCAAAAAAGGAAAACACTTTTCATGACAAATTCCTATCCTGTTATAAAATAGATAGATATGTAAATTGAGAAACAAGAACAGGGAAAGCTGTAATTACGTTTAAATACTGTTTTATCAAGTAACATTTGGGAGGGCAGACAAAAATCAGTCATTTGTTTTTTCCTTCACACACATTTTGTTTACCACAACAGTTAAGGAGTAAAGTTGGGCCGGTCTTTTCCAAGTCTTGGCACACAACAATATCGGACCACTAGATCATCAATACTTATTTTACAAGTGAACAATTTTTGTCCAACTGGCTTAATCTCTTGGAATGTGACTTTAAACTGTGAGCACTGACCTTAGTGTACAGAGGTGCTCCCCTGGTAGAAGGAGACAGAGTAGGAGGACAGCCTGGTGGGAAGCCTCTGTGTTTACAAGCTGGAAACATTTGATGAATGTGTCGTGGTAGGTACTGGTGAACAGAGGTTCTGGCAGCATGCGAAAAAATTGTTTGATTAAACTTGTCACGTCGAACACGTTGGCTTCAGATAGACCCTTTCCTAGCTCAATTTGATGCTGTAAAAAAATAGATTGAAAAGTACAATATTTTGTTTACTATTATGTACATTATAAATAAAATCTGATTGAACATTATTGTATTCTAATATTTCACCTTCTATCCTAGGGCAGATATTTTTTAAGAAATACCAAGTTATTGCTTTAAAAAAAATTATGTGATGCATTTTTAAAAAATATTGTATTAGATATACATGTATAGTGTATTTAGATATCTACCATCAAATATATAAATGTAATAGGAAAGTTAGACAGTGGAACCTGGATCTCAGATCAAAGGCCATAAAGTTGTTACTACCATTTCTCTCCTTGACTTGCTTATATCTGGAATTAACCGATGCACAATCATGCACAACAGACTTTCGAAAATTATTCCAGCAAGATAGAGCAACAAGTCAATTGAATAAAAAAATGTGTCCCCCCCCCCCTGCAGGCCATGACTAAAAAAAAAATTCTGCCAGGACAGTATTATTTTAATATCACAGTCGGATGTTCAGTATCATCATTCTTAATTAATAAGCATTTAAATATCATGATCTGCCAGATTGACGAATGTTTGATGCAGTGGTCAATCTTCAATTTATGTTATATTGATCACTGACAGGTCTTTACTGGTTGTTTCCATACCAATCCCAAACACCATATACCTGTAGCTCCTTTTGTCGACTGACAGCACCAGACTTCCGAAACAATCCTTCCTGCTCAATATTTTTTCTGATAAGAACTGCAGCATCAACCAGAAACCTTAAAAGACAGATATTTATCAAGATACCTAGTTGAATGCAAACAGCACCACTATAACTAGTTACAAGTGTAGGTATACAATATACAATATTTTTCTTTCTGGAAAAAATTGTTTCACTTGTTTCATTTACATACTGCCTCTTTTTGACTTTAAAATGTTAAAAACATTGACATTTTAGCTTCAATTTGATATTGGGCTTATATATAATATTATATATCATAGTGGTTCGGGTGTGGTTGTTACATGTTCAATCCTAGGCCTGTGGTTTGCAGTAACTCCAGTAATAAACTATGGTAGATTTTGAGGATGTACACAACCATTGTAGAATCTAGTACATTGTACATGTGTGATACATAGAAAGACATCTTAAACAAGTGTGCATGTGCATTATTACTGATTCAAGATCATGTACTGTTAACCAAACACTACACACAACTAGACACCAGTACGGCTGTGGGACAAATTTACCTCGGGACATAGCCGTAATCCTCTTCATGGATACAGGACACATGCGACAGAAAGTTCCCAAATATTTTGTCATCTTGTTTATCCTGAAAATATGAAAGAATCACAAATTAGATAGACTTTTGCTGATGTCTACAGACTAGTGTATTTCATACTAAATCATAGACATTAATATACCTTGACCTTAAACTGTTTAATATATACATGCCTCCCACAAACAAATGGTTCAGACATCCTTTATCACTGGTTTATAAATGGTCCCCGCATAATCTCCTGCATGAGAATAAGAGAAGACATAGCCATTAGGGCCCATTTCTTTATGGACTACTCGTTACATTTTCATAGATAAAGATTTGCAGACCCTGCAGCAAATGTTAATGCAGGTTTGATTTGGTTTATATAACCATCTAAGTTCATTTAAAGACATGCCTCTATGTGTCATGCATGTATTTGTGCTTGAGTTGGTTTGTTGGTGTGTTTGCCTCCCTGTGGTAGCTGTCAAAATACAAATGTACCATGTATTCCTCAAACTATTGATCTGGAGTTAGCAGGGTTTTAGTAGTACTGTATAAACTTAAAAGATGAATAATATAAATAAATGTGTAGCGGAACTGGACCCGGGTCAATCAACGGCAACCAGGTATCTCAATTGGTAGAGCGTACGTCTAGAGTTCAGAGGATCATGGGTTCGAACCCGTCTGGTCGTTGCATTTCTCTTTCTCCTGTTACAAAACTGACTTGCTTGCCAACCCGTGCTTCAAGCACTGGGTGATGTTTAGCAAGGGGATATCTGAACCTGAGTCGTAAATATTTGTCTTCGAGGGCAAAGACTTAGATAAAGTAGGGAGGAACGTAGTGGAACTGAACTAGGTCGATTGTCAGCGGGCAAAGACTTAGATAAAGGAGGGAGGAGTTTGAACCCCGGTCTGGATGTTGCATTTCACTTTTTCCCTGTTACACAAGTAATGATAGGATAGGAAATATATAAGATCTTAACTGTCACAGTTTGGTACATTATCATTACTAGTGTTTTCACAAAGGTTTGAAATAGATGGTTGACTTGGAAGGAATAGCTGGTTAAATGTTCAAATGACATAATGTTGACCTATACTGAATACATATTCTTAAAAAATAACCCATTCAAAGTTGTTAAATAACCTGCTGCTTTAGCCAGCAACCAGCTGTTAAAGAGAACACTGATGTGTAATGTCAATATGACCAATACGTCATTACAAGATTGTCATGTGCCAAAAAGGCATAAGTAAATCCCTGGTTTATAGTGATCATTGGATATTACTCTTCATCTGGTCCCTCTTCTCAACCAGCATGGTTGAATGAATACTGCCTCTGTTGCCCTACAATGTTGAGGGGAGGGACCAGACGAAGAGTAATATCCAGTGATCACTTTCAGCAAAGTGATAAACCATTGAAATTGTTGTGTGGGGGAAGAGGTGAATAGGTCCACCCAAATCCTTTTTTCATTAACAAACTCTGGCCTAACTGGTCCAAAGTAGCCGGAGTTTCGTCTGGCCCTAACACCAGACTTAAATTGACATATATAGATGTCTGGTGTGGGGCCAGAGCACATTGCTATATGAAAATGTGGAACTATCCGACACCGTTTGGTATTGGGGAGTGACTAATCAACAAAAAGATGCGTTCCGGAAATCTTCTTAACAAGAATAATATATTCCGTTTTCGACCCGGGTCAGTACGGTTTGTTGATTAGATCATGACCTATAAAAATGGTGTTCGCTCATGTAGGAAATGTTGAACGATTGAAAATCGAGGTATCTACTGACGGAATTTAGCAGCTGTTGGTGATAAAAAGAGCTGATTTGGATCAATAAATAATCATTTATCAATATATGAGGTATGTGTTGTCATAGTAGAATTTTGTTGTCAGCACCTCATAACTCTCCGATACCAAACGGTGTCGCAGAATTCCACGTTTTCATATAGCAGTGTGCTCTTGCCCCACATCAGACATATAGTATGTCAAAATGTCTAAGTCTGGTGTTAGGACACTCGGGCTAGGTCTAAGACTAAAGGTTTGAAAAGCAACATTGCAATGAAGCCATACGGAATTCTGAATGGAGAGTGCATGTTATTACCATTCATATAGTTCATATAGCGATGACACCGATTGAAAGCTGTGAGCTTCTTATGGCGCGTTTGAATATATGTTAAAATACTTGTTAAAAACACTTTTCACTTCCGGTGCGTATAGATAGACCTACTAATGTCAGGAATAACAACTTGCGTGGAATTTTGTTGGGTGATCCGACCAGAATTTATTCAGTCTGTTCTTGAATGTGTCCACAGTTGGAGAATTTACCACATTGTCGGGTAGACTGTTCCACACCTCTACAACTCTATTGCTAAAGAAGTTACTGTATATGGGCATATTTGTTCTCCTCTTGAACAATAATTAATGTCAGCAATTTGACAGCTTCAGGGCATATTCTGCAAGGAAAACGTGGTCAACAAACATAAACAAAGGGACTTCTGTCCGGGGGGTGGGGGTGGCGTGTCTAACTTGAGAAGATGGGCGGATGGGCTATCGATATCGTGAACGAACGTTGAATGACCATAACAAGCAAATACAGCACAATCTTCAATCAAAGAACGCAGCAGGTCTACGTTTTTGTAACAGTGGAATTAATTTCAAACCTGTGTTTTCGTGTTGAATTTTTTAGACTTCTTTCCTTTGGGGACTTTGATTCCCAGTTCCCTTAGATCTTGTCTTATAAGGGCACGAAGATTGTCCGTGTTATCAATAAATGTCAAATGCTTCATTTTAAAATCTCTGAAACAAAAGGAATAAAACCATCGAATGTGTATTTTCCATCTTCTTAGCTTCCGTCCATCGTGCTTATTGCCTCCATTTTCAACTTTAAATCTCGCACCTTATCGATTCTGATTGGTTGATGGTTTGACGTCATGATGAGAACCCCCATAATTACTTCTACTTCCCAAATAGGGATCAGGCCCGAGGATATTCCGAATCCGTTTGACAGTTAAGGGAAATAACTCACGTAGACTACTGAAGCAGAACTTGTTTAGCTCCGTGTCCACCCGGCCGTTTCAAAACAACACGCCAGACTATACACATGCACGATGTTATATTTATAAACCTGGGTTATCAGAGACTCAAACGCAATGTGCCGGCACGGACCTCCTCCCTAATGGTTTAATCGCGTGTCAATCAAAGTGACCAAGGGTTGTGAGCAGACAAAATTCAGGTCATGGCTACTGTCTTGTGCAACATCCTAAATCAAAAGGTTTGTATCTTATTTTTCCTGTCACTTTTCTGTGCCTTGTTACTCCGAGCATTTTTATATAAACGCCCCAACGAAGGCCAATGGTGCAGCTAGAATTATGCGTCTCTCTTTATGTTTCTAATTGTGATGCAAACTTCTGGTGGTACATTTGCTTTCCAAAGCATCTCTTATTTACAGGAATGAGACTAAAAATAGATATGGATGCAATACTGTTTATTGTAATGAAATATTTATAATACATACATGGGATACTAGGTAATTGGCAAAAGAGAGAGAGAGAGAAAGCTGTTATATGATATGCAATTAGATGCATGCATGTTATCCTTTAATTGTCTTGATATTTTCTTATTAAACCAACATGATTGACATTTGTCCAAAATAACTATCTCTTCTTTAATCATATACTGTCAAGCTTTGACTGTGCATCATTAATGAATCAAAGACCGAAATAGTTATGCAGTAGATCGGAAAAATGCACAGCAAGACCGGGGTTCGAACCTAGGACCCTCCAAAATCTAGATGGACGCTCTACCAATTAAGCCACCTGATCACCGACTGTCAACCCAGTCCAGTTAGACTGCTAAATTCCTCCCCCTTTTTTTTAAGTCTTTGCCCTCTCAGACAACTCTATTTACAACTAAGGTTCGGGTATCCCATTACCAAGCATTCACCCAGTATTTGAAATCATGTTTGGTCTCAGGCACCAAATGTAGTAGGAGCGGAAAAATGCAAGGCCAGACCGGGGTTCGAACCTTGGACCCTCAAAATATAGCCGAACACTCTAGATCTACCAATCTATCTACCTGGTCACCGATGATCAACTCAGTCCATTTCCGCTACAGTTATATAGAGGTAACCCAACAAGTGATGGTAGGTTATCATCATTATCTTACTTGAGAAAGTTAATTTTCAACCCTCAAATTGTATGTAGACACAAGGTTTACAAAATGTCTTTTACATTTAAAAATGAACTTATGAGAGTAAGCTTTAGATATTTCGGACCTTTTTCTAACATATTATATCTAGAAAACCACATGTTTCTCTTCGGAATACATTATCCCTGTTTCCAATTTGGGAAACAATTGCCAAAAACTATGACGTCACTATGGAGGGTAATGCACAAAGCATGTTAATCTGGCGTCTTTATTAGAAGATTGACCAAAGAAGTAATGTTCCAAGGTGGTAACCATTATTGGGTAACCAAAAATGGTTACCAACTCCTGGCAGGTTTATCCAATGTGTCGGGAATGTGGAAACCTATAATGCTTGTTGGAGAAATATATATATAATAATATTCAGTTAATTTGCATTAAGAAGACATTACATTTTGTTGATTTACCTCATTTTCTATATAATTTACTTACACATGACATGTATGTATCAAGTCGTGTCCTGTATCTAGGTGTGTCCTGTTTCTGTACTCTAATATTTTGCACATGACCATGCAAATTAAACTGCAAGCTCATTAATGTCATTAGTTTTTGGAAAGCAAATATAAAACTTTCTTTTGACGTCTGCTAGGAGCTCTAAGGAAATAAGGTGAGAACAAGTTAGTTCACACAATCTTACGCAATGCCAGAGGAAACATTTTTTTTGCCTTTTTATAATTTATTAGATAAGAAATATACTTGGAAAAAGTAAGTTTTAATGTGATTTTTGTATGCAACAACTCCTTGTTGTATGTTGGCATTTAATATTTGTTGTTGTTAAGTTTCTCTTTTATGTCTAGTAAAATGTAAATATTATACAAAAAAAACATTTTTAGTTTTTTTTTTCTGTTACATCTCCATATTTTTTAACACGTGGAATCATTTAAGGAAATGACTTGAGTTGTTATTGTATAGTTGTTATTGTAGAAAAAAGGAAGTGATTGGAAACTCAGACTGCCTAGGTGAACAGAAAAGACTGAAAGTTGATAAACAGCATCAAGTATATATTACTGTTTCATTTAATTGCTCTAGTTTGTCATAGTTTGTCATTTGGCAATTTTGCCTAAAGGCTCAGATACATGCTCTGTATAGCTAAGTTTATATTTAATTCTATCCTGAAACTTTGTCATCATAAATGTCACTAAACAGTAAATACATATATATATGGTATTTGTCAACATTTCTTTTCATTGTACATACTACAAATTATATTGACACAATGGATAAGGATTAAACGGGTAAATGAAAGCATGCAAATAGATAAAGAAAATATCAATTATTTTGAAAAAACATACCAATATCATGTATGCATAACTTATTCTGTAAGAAACTAATTTATACATTTAAATCACAACTTCTTCATGTACATCTAGAGTTACAAAAAAACCTTGCCTTACATTATTAACTTGTCTAAACATCAAGGTCAGTGTCCTGTGAATCACAGACATGTGGTGTGTTGAATTAGCAGTCGTGTAATGTCTGTCTGATGTGACATACCTTTTTATCTAAACTATTTGAGGGGGAATGTAAGACGTACCTGTTTGACATTCCTATAGAGGGCTTAGTTACCTGTATACGGTGTCCAGTAAGCTGATTTGCTTATGTCCAGAGACAGAAAATAACATAGATTTGTTTGGGAGAGCAAAATTATGGGGCTTAATTGTAGACATCCACCATGTTCCAAGGATATTTTGCCAAAGTTACGAGGGGGCTTATTTTCTGTCAAATACGGTAATCTACAGTTGGGGGCTTGCTTAGCAAATAATGTAATACATTAAATGATAGATCTACCTTCAGTTTAATTTAGAATAAATTTTGTGTACTAATTTAGGATACATGTACATGCAAGTAAGGTCTTTTAAAAGCAATTAATGGAATAAATCAAATGACAGATCTGTTAGTAAATCCTGCATGTGACTTTTGGTTTAGACTTGACTTGATGCACTATAGATCAATAGATATGATGTTTGTGGTAGAGGCCGGCGTCACTTTACATTGACATATGCATTTCATGAACAGTTTAACACTGAAAAAAACTGAACTTAGTTAAGGTAGAGAGTCCCACCATTTTTCTACTGACTGTATACAGGCCCTATAAAATTATTTTCCATTTAAAGGAACTGATGGGCGGAGGGCTTTTTTTAGGAAGTTACAACATTTGAAATTACCTCCCTGAGTCATATTGCAGAAAAGTATTAAAATAATAAATATCAAGACCAGTGGCAAAGTGATGAAGCTCTCTGCTTTAAAATTAAAACCTCCAGGGGTCAAATCTTCATAATGTGTCCAAGATATTTTTGCAAAAAAGGAAATTTTAATTACGATTTTTTGTATTACATTTACTCTTTGCTATAGCTATGGTAAATGGGCAAGCAACTCCTAGTCAGAAAACTACAGGACAAATTGGAACTCTTCTTCAATGGAGATACTTAGAGTGTTGAAACACTCCACCTTAATTTATTGATTACACTTTTGGAAGGTACAAAATAAATATATATGCTTTAATGAAGCTTAAGGGTGTTGTGAAATATTAGGTATTTCGTACTACTGATTTGAAGATTTTGTAAGGGGGATAACACAAGTTACCACTGTTGTTACATGTAAAGTAGTATACACACACATCATTATACATCACTAGTGCTCAGCAGTAAGCAGTAAACTGATGACAGAAACAAGGGTTGATGTAAAAGTGAAAGCATTAACATGTACCAGACAGATGTTTTTCAAGGCCAGATCACAGATCCATAAATCATCCCATTGTGTGATTTTTTCAGTCATAACCACAATTTTTTTTATAAATGTTTGTTGAATTTTAATCAATTTATTCCAGTGTCCTTAAACAATAATTGCTGTTTCACTGCAGAACCAAACTGTTTTACTGTATACAGTTTTACTGATGTAAGTTTCAGTGTTGATTTGTGTGCAGTTTTCCTACAACCTCAAATTTTATTTACCTGTCAACAGATGTTCTCTTTATATTTGTGCAAGAGAAATTTCAAAATTAAGAATAATCAAGTCTTATATTTGAAATTATAAAGCTGTTGCTCCACTTAAAAAGATCTTGATGAATAGCTACGCTGTAATTGTTTATTGATTGAGGGTGAACATCTGTAGTCTGTACAAATAATGCCTGTAGCTTTGTTGTCCTGTTCTGAAGTTAAACGCGATTGTTTGAATAGGACCTTCATATTATTTGTGGAATAGCTAATGTCTCGATAATCGGCGTGCTTCTTCATCAGTTACCTATGTGGTGATAAGAACAGGAAGTTTGGAGCATAAATGGAATTGATACAATTTGATTGGCTGATATCTTTCCAGTAAGCATCCAATCAGACAACACAATCATAAAAAAAACTCATGGCATGGGATGTGTATTGTTGTTTTTATACAACATGTCAAACTCTACGACAAAAAGATCGTCCATCAGTCCACAGCATGTACACCTGTCTCCCCCCATACAAGTTGTCTGTAGCTTAGGTCTTTGCATTTAGTTGCAGGTAAAACTTTTAGTGTATAGTTTTGGGTTCTTAACAAACAATACTGTTATATATTATAAATAAAATAAATATATATACAACATTTGATATAGCACCCTATCTAGCTAACATAAGCCACTCTAAAGCGCTTTACAGTACATAGATATACA
>JAUMHH010038878.1:0-10066 GCA_032359455.1 Chlamys rubida
ATAGTCTTGAGTGAGGATGTAGTTTTTATTTATATACTTACCCCTTCGATAGTCTTGAGTGAGGATGTAGTTTTTATTTATATACTTACCCCTTCGATAGTCTTGAGTGAGGATGTAGTTTTTATTTATATACTTACCCCTTCGATAGTCTTGAGTGAGGATGTAGTTTTTATACTTCTTGCAACTATAGACTTGCGCGAGGATGCAGTTCTTAATTCTATACTTACCCCATCGATAGGCTTGAGTGAGGATGTAGTTTTTATACTTCTTCCAACTATAGACTTGCGCGAGGATGTAGTTCTTATTTCTATACTTACCCCTTCGATAGGTTTGAGCGAGGATGTAGTTCTCATTGGTAAATTGATTGTTTGGCCCTCCCAAACCACATAGATGTTTCCACCAAAGTTAACCTCTTCGAACAGTACCCATCTGTAACGTATAGAACAAAAATGTCAATATAATGCCACGTACGTCCTATATCCCTACACGTTGGTTATGTGAGGTTATTTTATCCGTTTATCAAATGCGGGAGACTTTTTCTCTGTCTCATATATGTTATATATGATATATCAAAGTTGCTAGCCAAAAACCTATCATACAAGTTAGATTATTGGATTAGTCTCCCCTAGGTTACATACGTATATACACAGTATACGTGTGGTTTATGTTAAAGGTGAAGCTATAATTGGACATATGCCACGAATTACCTGATATTCGTTACCTCATTATTTTGATTTCCTCTGATACCGCTCGATTGTAATCAATGCCGTTACGTGTGGGACTGCATTCAATTTCTGTATGTATGCGAGTGTAACTAATGCGTTTCAGTTTCAGCAATAATGCAGTGAATAGTTAATACTTGCGTCCTTTTGTTAATTAAGATAGGACTAATGTATTGTTCCAAGTCAAGACAGAAAACCTGTATTGAACTTTAGTTACTGTATCCTTACTGTAATGACGCATATCCGCTATTACATACGTGTCTGTTACAGATAAACCTCGATATCATTATCGACGGGTTCGTCATATCATTTAACAATGCGTGACTCGTTTTCATTCCAACTAAAATCGGTTAACATTGCTGAAGCTGGTTTTCCCGAACAATCCTAGAATGGACCACATTTGAGGCCCGCCATTTGACAGAATACAAAATCAGCCAAACGTAAATTATTATACTTTGTCAAGAGTGGATAAAACGCAGTCAACATGATAATTATTATGATTGGAAACATTTCAATAGTATTGAAGCCCAGGTACAAATGTAATGACACGTTCACTATATAACCCAGTAAAACAAATATATTCAAATCGAAGACTTCTTAGTTTGATGTATAAATATAGGCAGCCATTTGCTTTATATTGTGTTTGTGATTATTTTATAGTTACATCCAAGATGTGTATTGCGATCTACTTTGATGAGTGAGTATACATTTATGAAAACATATTTGACGATCACTTTTAAATTCTGAAGATTTTTTAATATTTTAGTGAATACTATAATTAATACAAATATGTTTTATTTATATATGTGTATCAATATTAAATGTGATCAAATTTATTATTATACATGAAATTGTATTTAATAGAATGATATATCTATATTTATATCGTATTTGCATAAAATTGTATTGTTAAATTATATACGGAATTGTATGATGCTAATTTAAAGATTGTTAAAATAAGGCGTTATCATATAACCTATAAAACAACTGATTCCGATGGGCTGAGGCACCTTTATCAGAGAATGATGTCATATTCAACAGATTTTTCGCATATCGGTGTTTGTCATAATTTTAAATATAAACATAAGAAATGCTAACTATCAACCTTCTCTTAGTTGTATTCCTCTTTACATCAGAAAACAATGGTGCAGGTTTTACCTTTGATATCCGAAATCAATAATTTTTTCTTTATTTATTATTACAGATGCATCCATAATTGTATAGTATGTCACCGAAATTCAGCTTCCCGACTCCTACAATACTTTAAGAGCTATAACACATTGTAAATTATACTTACATTCCACGTGTGACTTTCACGGAAGCTATATTATCATTGAATGTAGTGAAGGCTAGGCTATACTCGGGCCCATAACAATCTTTCATCACACCTTTGGAATCTTTCTTTTCGTAAACAGTAATCTACAAAGAAGCAGGTTAAACGATTTAAATACTGACAGAAGACATAATTAACTATCACACCAACATTTACGGCCAGAATGAAACATTTTAGATAATTTGTTCTACTCACTTATGTTTGAGTCTATATCATAAGCGAGTTAAAACAAATTGTTTTTCCTCAAGTCAATTTGCCAACAGAATGTTGTTTTTTGCGGCTTATTTATTTCGGTACCACATTTACAAACCACCGTATATTACGATTGAATCGACTTAATAAAACATTAAATGGATGTTACAAGTACACAATCACGCGGAAAATAAACGACTTGGTAATCCAAGTTCTGTTTGTATAGATATGTATGTTTATATCGTAAGAGATTAAAGTATAGCACTATGGTGATTCCGGTAATATAGAAATATCTATAAGAAGCACTAATACAGAGGTAAGCCTGATGTGCAACTCTGTGGGGCAAGTTTAAGGTAATTTAAAGATGGATGTGGAGAACCCTGTTCGCTGTACTAAAAAAAGAACTGACCTGAATATATTATTCAAGAAGGAGATCAAAATCAGTATTTATAACATTGCAGCAGAAAACGTTTTTGAGAAAACACGAAATATCTTTGAGTTTGTACAGCTGTTTACACCGGGGCACGGTTCTGGAATTCAAAATTCTGGAATATAATGTATGTGCACACAGAGCCGAATAGGGTAACCCTTTTTGTCAGGCGATAATACTTTCACAGGAAAATGTTGTCGGTGTCTGCAAATGCATTCAATGTTTGACCTTGACACCAATACAGTCGGACGTACCGTTATTCACCGATGTCAACAGAGTAACACACACATAAGCAGTAGTTTTGTGCGAGCTTACAAGCTCACAAAAAAGGAAATTTACGGTAAACAATTGACTGATTTGATACGAATAATCACATACTGGTAAAACAATATCCTTCCATGTTTACGTTTAGCGAATACATTGCTTGACTGGCCAATTAAAAAATACCAAAAGTACCGGTGTCACTTATAAAAGGTTGATTGAGAAAAGGCGTATCACAGCAAGAAATTATGTTTATAAATAATATTTATCAGAACAATATACCCCACATTAACCCTCATTTTAAAATGTTAGTTGAAACTCCAACACAAATAAAAAAATGAAATAAACGTATTTAAAACATGTGGCTGTCTCATGAAAATGCCATGGACTTTATGTGTTAATTTTCAATATTCAGGAATGGCGTGAAAAACTGTCAATATGTCCATGATTGGTAAAACCACAACAAAAATCTGCAAAACAAAGTACTGTATCTAATTTCTTAACCGTCAAACATGCGTCATATTCACTGCTACTAAATTTACTGACAATGTGAGCCTTGAGATGTAACGAACAAAAAGAAACGTTTTATATGATTCTTTATAAAAACGTCTCATCCGGAAAAAGCTAGAATAAATATTATTTAAAATCCTCTACATAAAATTGAATCGGCAAATACAAAAACAATAACAAAAAAGAAACACACCTTCAGACATTAACTGATTTTGTAAAACTATGCAATGTAAGATATTATCAACCATGCTTTTTATCGTCCACACGTTGTGCGCACATTGTACACACCTAGTTCACACAGCACATCTTTTAACCTTGTGTAATCTCACAACGGTACAAAGAGATGTGTGAAAGTATTTGAAATTTGAAGTTTATTCACATACATGAAATTTTAGAAGGGGAAAAAATAACTCTGAAATGCATATCAAGTTTCAAAATCAAATAAGTAAATACTAATCATTTTTGATAATAGAAACAATAGACGATAACGATAATTATGATGAAAATGGCACGACGAAAATAAGTTTTAATGTATGAACATGTTATAAAGATAACGATTAAATTGTTTTCGGTATTATCCTTCTACTAAAGTACAACAAATCTGCCGTTATTAGATAAAATTTCGATCGTACATAGTCCGTATAACAGCTTTAAAAATACCCGGTTCATTTTAACACATTTACATACATTGTATCCCACTTACCTTAGGTCCATTAGCTCCAGGGGCACTCATTTTCGCTATTAGATGTTGACTCTCAACAGCAACTCCTGCTTCTTCAAATGTTGTGCTGCTTGTGTCATCTGTGGTTCTTTATATAGTTTCAGGGCTGGATTACATCCGGGTAGATCTAAACAGGTTTTACAAAAAGAGAAATCATAAATATGCAAAAATTATTTGTCAGTGCCAATGATTGGCTGACAGGATATGCTGCAGAGGCGGTGGATGTCGCCCACGAACTATTTGGATTCGTGTTAATTAATTTCATGAACGTTGTTGGAGTTTTGAGTGACTAAACTATCATTTCGGGGACATGTTTAACCTTAATAACAAAATAACAATATGCACCAACATTGACCAAATATCAGCATGAACATTCATCAAAGAGGAGAATTTTTATTTTTTTTCGATTCACAATTTAATAACTTATTCATCACATTGGGAAATCCATGTGGCGACTTTATTCTAAGCTCAGCAATATTTTATTCAAGTTTCTATGAAATGACAAAACAGAAAAAAATAAGAGGAATATCATTATTAAAGAATATTCTGAGCGGTTTGACATTTATTAACACTCAAGATTTGTATAGATGCTCTAAAATTAGGATGGCTCAAAAGATGTTTTCAAAGATCTAGCAAGTGTTTAGTTATATTGAAGAATCTTATCAACACATATTTTATTATAAACTATGGAAGTGATAGCATATATAAGTGCCAAAAACATTTTTTAAATAATGTTTTTCGTCAGATGTGTTTAAAGCTTGGGAAAAGTTACTTAATGTTTATGTTATAAAAGTGAATTAAAGAGGATAGCTTTTAGTTCTGAAAAAAAAGGTACAACCCACATCTGATAATTACTAGTAGTTGACATTCTTTATAAAGACTGCTATTCTAAGATTGCAAGAGAAGTAAATGACATGTTTAAAGATGTTTGCTCTCTTTCTCTTCTCTCATAAGGAAATTGCAAGGAAATATAATATATTTACAAATGTTTCTTAAATTCAAACATGCAGGAGCAAATGGACAGAACATTGCTTGATGCACTTCTCTAGGGGACGTTTTTTCTTTGCCTTTTATAATGACAAATGAATGACAACACAATAATAAATAAATATGGATTTGCTTTACAGGAAGTATTCAGCGAGGAATTGTGTGAATGGAAAAATGTAGATGATTTATGCCATGTATATGCATGGTGAAAACCCATATATTTTTGTTTTTTAATTGTATTGAATCTGAATTATTTTATAAAAATCTCCGATACCTTTACAGCTTTCTTAGTTATTTTTTTTAATTGCAGATGATTGATATTGTAGATAATGTCAAAATCTCAAATGTAATATAACATAATTCACAGACACGACTCATTATTGTAAATAAACAAACACAAATCCCACATTGCAGCTACTCTTCCTAATCATGATCAAAGAAAATACGTTTTATTCCTTAACAATGGTTTGTATCTTTGTTTATATATTTGATACTCTTTCTCTTGAAATTAATATTTAAATTTCATCTTGATTTTGCGGTGAAATACTGTAATCTGATAAAATTAAAACTGCATATATTCGGTATGTTATGGTGTGAGTGGATGTATGTGCTATTTTTTGTTTGTTTTGTTTTATTATTATCTTTTTAGCTGACATAAAAACCTGTATGAAAACCGGTGTTAAAATGATATTTGAAAATGTATGTCAGTATATGTCCATATCAATGTGAATGATCACATGCATGTGTCATAGAAATATTCATACACATGTGTAAATATATATATGTACATCTGACTTGTTTGCACAGTGTATTTATTATTGTTTCTTAACTGCTCGAAATTATGCGTGCATAATGATGCATCTGATTCAATGTATGTAAGTCTGTCTCAATGTATACATGTATGAATGTACTGTATGTCTGTTTGTCTGATTGTCTGTCTGCCTGTCGGGTCGGTGTCTGTCTGTCTGTATGTCTGTCTGTCTGTCTATCTATCTGTCTGTCTGACTGTCTCATGTATATATGTATGTGTGTTTGAGTATAGATGTGGATGTGTTTGTATGTGTATTGTGTTTTTTGTGTATACTAGACGTACTTTGTTTATCCTCGTTTGTAATATTATGTTGTATATGTAATTTGTTAGGGTGTGGAAGAAGTATGTTTTGTGTTCTTGTCCTGTACTCTATTTGCAAATATATTATTGTCCCATTTGCCCTTCCTATTTTTTTTTTATTTTGACTTGTGGATGTTGAATGCAGTTCTTTGCAGTTGTACACATATCAGAAACATTGAACTTGTTGATACAAGTGATTGAACCGAAGGCGTTAATACATGTACAATGTCTAGGAATTAATATATGGGACTCACGCTTAGTTAATTGGTGTTGTTGACCATACAAGAAATGTATTTGTATTTTTGGTATAGAATTCGAAATGTATAATCAAAGTATTCACTGAATTGCCGACCTTGATATTACAGCACTCACGGCAAAAACTGATCATTAAATACACAACTTGAAAAGTATGATATACCCCTATTTCCCTTATTGCGCCCTGTCCTTGTGCCAAAAAAGTGGCCACACTCTCCATTTATACATAACTGAGCGCCATTTTCCCAAAGGATATTTTAGATAAAATTTATTTTGAATTCCTTCATCCAAACGGAAGACAAATGATTTTAAAGAGCTATCCTACTTCTCCTAGTTGCGCTCAACCTTTTTGCCCCCATGGATTCTCACCACTTGCGTTTATAAAATTGCTTGTAATTGTAATGTAACATGAACAGTCTCCAGAAATATATAACCGTCATACAGACTTTAGAAACTATACAAATCTCAACATGTTTCAGTCAGTAGCTTTAAGTTGCTAAGGAATACTTAATTGGTATATAAGAAGGTGAGTAAACATGATTTACAGATGCATTATTAGTGAATGCTACATTTCTGAAGTATAAGTAGTTTACAGTTAAAGCTAAGTTTGTATTGCTAAGGTAATTTAAGGTCGTGCCGCCATTTGTGTATGTGTGTAATGACCAATTTTGGTTCATACGTTGTCAGTATAATGTGGGAAATGATGTGCTTGGTGCCTTTGGCATGGCATTTTAGTAAGATAAAAGCACTATAAAGTCGGCATCAGATCCGCGTTATTACCAGGAGTTAAGCACACTTACATACCCTGTCTCCTGCACACATGCATGTTTGTACATGTACTTAAATAACCTCAGCTGTTAATGGACGTCAACAAATATTAAACCAAATCGGCTTTTGTTACACATGATTGGTGAATGATAATGGACATTTCTTCAGCAATACGTAACTGTATGTTATTAAGAATCAACTATTTAATTTTACAAAATGTCTTTTCTGGATCCCCGATCAAACCTGCAGGTCGGGATCAAGAAATGGATGAACTTGCTGTTACCCAATGCATGTATCATTAGAGGCCACTATTGAGGGAATCTACTGCAGAATTGGGGTTTTCTTTTTGTGTCCTCTACTTAGGAACACAGAAGCGATCATACTAAAGCTTCTGCACCCATTTCAATATTTGGGATCTTCATATTTTCTATGCTTCTGACTATCTGGTTCATCCGTTGTCAGTTTAATATGACAAGACGGAACGCTGTGCTGGTTGCCTTTTGGCCTGGAATTTCAGTGAGATAGCACTATAAAGTCGGCATCGGATCCGCGCTATCACAAAGAGGCAAGTACACCAACATACCCTGTCTCTGTCACACATACACACATGCACGCTTACACAACACATACGGAGGCGCGTCTACAAATGAACTTAGCTGTTAATAGGACGTTAAACAAAATAAAACCAGCACAGCGTTCCGCCCGGTCACATTATACTGACAACGAGTGAACCAGTTTTAGCCATTACCCTCAATGCTAAACGTTAAGCACGGAAATAGAGTACACTACAATGTTTTGTCGAGTGTACTACCTTGTTCACTACGTGTGCACCAGATATCAAGTTAAGTTCCCATCTGTACATGTGCATCCCATTATCTTCCACTTGTGTCGCTGTTGGTGGACCTGATGGAAATTAAATTTAATATTTGATAAGTGAATTACAACAATTGTTTTCTGTGTAATCAAGCGCCTCTGCATGATCAATACAGATACACCTATTTAAGTGGAATACAAATGTTACCTGGTAATTCTTCTCTGACGTTACTAGAGCTTTGTCCCATCTTTTTTGTTAATTCCTGTCGCTGGTCACGATCAACTATAAATAAATAAGTAACTATTAAAACAGATCGGGATCGAATATAAAAATAAAGCAATAACATTAGGCTGGCAATCTTCTTATTCCATATATGCACCTTTACATTTCTTTGACGGTAAAGAAAACAATGGTGTCTTCGTCCTTGAACATTCGACCGTGTCATTACCAGGGAAGTGTGTCGATGCGCGTACATAACGACTATAATAAACAAATACAAATGTTCGAACTACTCGAATTAATTAATTGAAATGTTCAAAGCTTATAATTGAGAAAAGTAGTGTTGTTTACTGATATATATTGATGTAGATTCACCGGAACAATATTATCGTAGCAATTAGTGCCACCGTAGTTACCATCCAAACGACCCGCTTTGACTCGTTATTTTTCTTCGTATTGCGTGTAAAAATGCATCAGGATTGGCATTCATTTGATGGCGTATATGGTAGTATTCGTCAAAGTGAAGGCCAATCCTTATTTATGTCCATGGCCTTTACTATAAACGTCCGGAAAATACCGTGTTTTAACGTTTTGAGTACACCATACATATACTGAATTGCAAAAGGGCCACTTTTGTGTTATTTATTCGAAATATCAAGATACTACCTTTAAAGGATGTGTGTCTATAAGGTCCTTATTTGGGCCCCGGTATATTCGGATTTTCACCTCCTTAATTTGTTCAAAGATGACCTATTGTATTACATGTGCAAAAACTAAGGTTAAAGTTTTACTGAAAGTGGGTTTTTGGTGGTAACAAAAGGGGTAGGGTAAATCAAATATGTTGCCAGTTCCTTAATTGCTGTTTTTCAGGATTTTTGTATGTCCCGGCCTGCGGACAGAACCCATTGCTTTCCGCACCTGAACTAAAGTCAAATATCAAAGCCAAAAGTGAGGTATTGCCAAGCATGGCCCCAGGAAACAAAAGGTAGCTGGAAGCAGAGAGAAATATAAAAATCCCAAATATTGCATTGGGTGCAGCATATTGGTTTTACGACGCTTTTATTTTCCTGGACAATGCCTCACTTTTGGCCTTTAGTTGAGCGTTCGCCCCTGTGAGGAAGGCTTTGGGTTCTGTCCCTTGGCCGATACATACAATAATCTGTATAAATGGTAGTTTTTACTCCTGCTTAACGCTCAGCAATTTAGAAGTGGAACGACTGGTTCGCCCGTTGTCAGTATAATGAGACCGGGTGGGGTGTCCTGCTCGGTGTCTTCGGCAGTATGTTTCAGTGAGGTAGCACTATAAAGTCGGCATCCATTCCGCGCTATCACACGGAGACAAACACGAACATATCGCATACTTGTTTTTCTTTCCAGGTTAAACCAAACCATTGAATGTCTTGCTTTCTTCTGGCAATATTACAAAATTACATGGAATACGGAGAGATAGAATTAGGAAAATTACCAGGACCATGTGAGTTTTATTACATTTAATCCATTATTGATGTCTGTCTGTTGAATTTTAAAAAAAACTCACACTATGTCTTTAAATTTTGTCCAAGGGTAAAAAAGTGCTCCCCCTCCCCCTTCACCAAACCGCTTTCGACTATGCATATTAACCAGGCACCATAATATATATCTGGCTTGTGAAGTAAAACCTACCCTGTGTGCTATGGTAGTAAAATAAATTGATGTTCCATTGTTTCTGTTACAGGTTTATCAAGGCACTCTGACATTACTCAG
>JAUMHH010038889.1:0-36236 GCA_032359455.1 Chlamys rubida
ATTTTCTTTTTGAAGGAAAACGAAACAAAGTCGCTTTTAAAAGAAGATTTTATCATTAGGTTGATAACAAAAGACATCAAATATAAGTATTCTTTTTAAAAAATAATGATGTAAAAAAATCGGAAATTTTGCATTTAGGAAAAATGAAAATAAACATCTAAATGTATACTTTTTCTAGTCAACAATTTACCATAAACCTTATTGTTTTATGCGACTTTGCTTTGATTTAATGAAAAATTTGAAATCTGAGAAATTATAGCTCAATACAGCTATAATTTATAGGTGATTATAGCTATATAGCTCAATCGGCAGAGTGTACTGTACCTGTTTAGGAGGTGATCAAGACTCCCAATTTTGAGCCCGTAAATTTTTTTTTTTTTCAAACAGTGAATTTGTTGAACTATTCCTATTTTCTATGATCTGTTGGTTTCATCTGAAAGAACAGCTCCAACGATGCCATATAAAAGTGTTATTTTTTCCCAGTGTGTGTATATATATATACACACATTTTATTCATGCTTTTAATTCTGAGCATGTGTAATCTCCCCCATGAAATTTCAAAAAGTTGGCAAGTCAAATTGCTGCAAACAGAATGCTCATTTGGTGTAGAGTATTTTGAGTTCAGAGGTTCTGGGTTGTAATCCTGCCCTTGCCTTTTGAGGTTTTTCTCAACCTGTAAAGTTTGAAATAGAAATTGTTGTATAACCCATCCCTACTTATTGTAGTAGGGATGGGTTAAAGGTTTTGTTGACATTTTCAATGAAAACTAGTAAGGTCAGCTCCCTTTTCTAATAATAACATAATTATAGGCAAAAACTAAAATATTGTGTGTACATGTTTAAAAGTTCTAAGAACATTTATCATGATTTGGTAAATAAATATAGTGTTTTTCCCACATAAAGTGTTCTTCCCACAACTATGTACTAAATGTAGTATAACAGGTTTAACTACCAAATCAGTGAAATCCCTAGTTCTATATATAGCATGTTGAAACTGTATTGATTTTAACATTTAAACAATATCACTTTTGTCAAATAAAAGCTAAAAGTTCTCTTTCAAAGTGGCACAGGTCTATGTTAGTTGCCATGGTAACCAGGAGTTGACTAATTACATAGTCACTTTTCTGACAACCGGAAAAAAAAGTTTACATTATGTTACCTGAATACCACATTTTTCTGTAATAACTTGTCGTAATCAAAAGACAACAAAAAGTGGGGTAATTATAAACTAACCAGGTGAGATGAAGACTTCTATAGAACTATACACATGATAAAGCATTTACAATCGCAATCCTATAGCTATTGGGTAGGTGTCGTGAATTTGAATTCCTTAACATTATGAAAGATAGTTTACAGTTGATCACAACTCTAATTATTTGAACTCGGTAGAAAACTGAAGAAATGAAATAAAAGTCACCACCTTGTTATTAAACAAGAAAAAAAAATGAAAATAGAGCTTCAGTTCCTTCTATTTGTTAAACCTTTTTATTTCCTGTACACATTGTGATTTATAAGTTTGAACATTATAGCATGACTTGGAATAATTGACATGATTCTTGAAAACTACAAAGTTCTATTTAAAAAAAAGAAAGAAAATTTAAATTGATTTTTTCTTATTATTAGTATTAGTATCTTATTATGCCTATTACCCTGACAAAAACCAAGAAATTTCTAAAATAATCAAACCAAAATTTTATTTTCCGACTTAAACCTCTGACTAGATCAACATCATTTCAAACTTCAGAAATTATTTTTTATAACACATTATCAACCATATTAGTGAATAAAAAATAAATTTCCTTATTTTCATTTATTTTAATATATTTCTTATCTCGCCCATAGTCGATAAAAAATAATAATAAAACAGTTTTTAGGCTTTGAAGCCTAACTTTGATCTCTTGATATTAAAACCCAGTGTCAAAGTTCTACGAAATCATGAATCTCGCTTACCGTACATGACCCAAGAACAAGAAATTACTTTTTATTCCCAGTAAACCTTTTAGTTTGAAGGCCTAACATATTTAATTTTTAGCAAAATTAAGAACAGCACTCCATGGTCAAGATCCTTGTCCTTTATTGTACAGTGTACAACTTTTACAAAAAAATGTAAGAAAATCAAAATATAGTCCTCTGCCTATCTACCTTAAAATTTTTATAGAGTGAAATCAGAAACATAAAATTATTGTTTTAGGACTAATGTCCCAAATCCTCCATTAAATATCTTGGTATAAATGTGCATTCGGTTTTGATATAAAGTTATCAATAGGTTCTGAAATTTTCTGTAAAATCGATAGTAAACATAAAATATATTTACTTCCCTAAGTTTTTTGCGCGATAATTATTAAATCCTGCATCACTTATTTTTAGACTTGTGATCAGTGCTTTGAAATTTTGTGTATGGTGTGATCATGTTGACCCTTCCCTCTATACAAATTGTATACATGTACCCGGTACAGCTGTACTATACTTCCTGATTGTAGGGGGTCTGAAAATGTCACATACACAAAAACGATTATCTCCGAATAAAGCCGTGGTGTCAATGAGGAACTTAAGCTTGTATTCATAGGGTTCACAATAGAGAAACTTGAAATTGAATCATAAAACTGTTCTGTTCATTGTTGTCATATGTACTTTTATACTACATGTATAGTTGTATATATGTACAAATAAAGGTGAACATGTATACTTTTCATCCATTATTTAACAGTATTTTGTTTACAAGGTTGTAACTTACGTTTTTGTCCTTCTATATCAATTTCTGATAAAAAAAAATTAATAAAAGAACGGAATGAATTTTCATTAGAAGAAAGGCCATTTTTATGCAATTAATTAGAATAGTTTTGAATACATGTAAAAATGAATAAACTATTTTGATAAGATCTTCAGTAATTTAAAACTATAATTAAAACATATATTACATTAAGGACATTATTGTCTACTTTTAATTGCTTCTAAAAAAGCTATTGCTTACACTAATAATTTTTCATAATTATTGAATATGAATGATCTATCTTTCAGGAAAACCGGGGTAAGGGAACATGTGATGGTGTTTTTCGTAAAAAACGGTACTTTACCACAGAAACAAATTCTTCCGTGTTTGTGCCATTGAATAAGATTCGAAGAGACCTAACCAGACCAGCTAGCCATGGAGGAACGGGGGGCGCTACTGGTTTTGCAAATGAACAGCAGACTTTCGCTGAATATCATGATTTACGAGAACGAGACCGGGTTGTATGGATGAGTGACAGCGGTGCGGAGCATGGTATAGTGAAATGGATAGGGATTTTACCCGGTTCTCACCATCATGAAGTCACGGTCGGGGTGGAATTTGTAAGTTCTATTGCCTGGTTTCATTTGTTTTCAAAGATAAATGATTCCGAAAAAATTATTATTTATAAATACAGATCTTGTCCATGATAATGTTGACCAAAAATAAGGTTCAATTTTTTTTATTTTTTTTTTATTCAAATTTTTGTTGTCACATTCAAAACATACAAAAATATGTAATATCAGTAAGAATAATAAAAGGCCACTGGTTCAATTAGTTTGTCAGATCCTGTCACGGGATATTGTAAAGGTGATGCATGTAGATGTTTTTGAAGATTTGTTCACTTGTTCATTCTGAGCTCAAAATAATTACTGTAACTTCGGTTTTGAACTTTAATTGATTTATCTATACTTGGTATAGATATCAAGGAATTAAATTGCTGATTTGTGTTTTACTTTCCAGGATAATCCGGTGGGTTCGGGGACAGGAAAATATAAAAATTCTCGTCTTTTCTATGCCAAAGCACAACATGCTTCTTTAGTACCTATTATGGGCCTTATAAAAGCTGATGATGTTGCGGTCAGAGATACAAGTAAGTTATTTTTTTTTATTGCTTGGAGAATGTTTGGATAATTTAGAGTACACTCCGTTTTTTGTGTTATATCATATCTCTATAACATAAAAAATATACCGGTATTCAAGTTAATCCTTATAATTTAATCTACTATACAGTGACACAATCCCTGTGGAAATCCACTTTTATTGATGGACTCTTTTCTCTTAGAAATTGTTATGCCGCTGTATCAGCCAATCAAAAGCGATGTTACAAACGGCAACATCATTTTTTACGTTATGGGCTGATAACATAATTTTTTAAGCCAATTAAAATGCTTGTTACCAGCAAGATTAAATGATTTTATCTTGTTTCAAATTTTGCTGACGAACAAACGAAGAAAGAAAAAAGGACAATGTAAAAATGCAGTTTCAGAATTTGAGATGAGAACTGCAGGTCTGTTTTGTCCCTGGAAATTGTAGACTTGTCGACAGCTATGTAAAGATTACAGAGGTTTTAGAAAAGGATAGGTGGGGTGAACCTTTAGGATGGCAGACTGCAGTGTATTCTGTATATAATATATATGTACCTGACAATTCAAATCCCTAATTTTTTGGAGGCTGAATTTAATAAAAACTGCTGATTGATTTTGGATCTCTTAAATTATAGATTGTGGACGGTATAGTTAATGACTTGCAGGCTATGTAGGTGATAGGCCACTAAATGTTTTACTGACCCGCTAATCACCATGACAGTAATATGTAATCAGGGTACTGATTGGCCGGAAGGGGAGGCCATATGTCAGTCCCTTGATTAGGAAATTAAAAATCTTAGCTGATAGAAGTGGGTCAGCTTTCATAAGGTTTTATCAGTAGAGGCTGTTATAGTTCATTATTATATTGTATGCGTTATTTTGAGTGGGGTAGATCACCAGCCATCTAGGTCATTCACCTATCATTTCACAACTAGGTTGCCTACATATTATATCACAATTAGGTCACATACCTATTATAATAACTAGTTCATGCACCTATTATTTCACAACTAGGTCACCTACGTATTATATTACAATTAGGTCACATGCCTATTATCATAACTAGGTCATGCATCTATTATTTCATAGCTAGGTCACAAATCTATTATCATAACTAGGTCACAAATCTATTATATAACAACTAGGTGACTGGGCATACACCTATTTTATCACAATTAGTTCATACTCGTATTATATCATAAATAGGTCAGGTTCCTATCATAACTAGGTCACCCTCATAGTATATCATAACTAGGTCATCCTCATAGTTCATCATAACTAGGTCACCCTCATAGTATATCATAACTAGGTCACCCTCATAGTATATCAACTAGGTCACAGTATTTTATCATAACTAGGTCACCCTCATAGTATATCAACTAGGTCACAGTATTTTATCATAACTAACTAGGTCACCCTCATAGTATATCAACTAGGTCACAGTATTTTATCATAACTAGGACACACTCTTATTATATCACAACTAGGTCATGTTATTATTTTTTGTACTCTTTTTCATATAATTGTCAATTTGAGATTTTAATATTTTAAAAGCATTTTGTAAATTAGTGTTTTTCAGTAATTTATCTTACGATGATTTGCACATAAAACAATCAGTCAGTTAACTGTAATATGTAAAACTACCATATCGATATCGTTATCAGGGAATGTTCTCCATGTCTTAAAGTGAATGTTTCATTATTTCACCTTTTTATCCCAAAATAATTTCTAAAAAGTTTTGATCTGACCTTTTGCATCCATTTCATATTTTTTCCCAAGTTAATTCAATAATGTATTGTTTGGAGCAGGAAGTCATGACAGATACTTGTCTAGTATAATAAAAGACCATGGTTGGAAGTTCATTTGATATTTCCATTGATAGAATAGTCTGTCTGGCCACATATTAATAATAGGTAACCATTTTGTCTTCATTTTATACCTCATCATTTATAAATTCATATGAAAATTATTACGTCTCTTATATTTTTCCTGTTGAAAGAGTTGACATTTCACTAGATATAAATAGTCTGGTGAGATATTACCGGAGAGAGGCTTGTACATAGTTTTCCCCTCGTTTTATTATCACTCGTAACCTATAATATTTATGTAGGTGGAACGGTAACATGTCTTATATTTTGTCTGTTAAAGAGCCCTGACATTTCAGTAGACATAATATTGTATAGGTCTGCCTGCTCTTTAGGTTATATGTATGTAGAGAGAGAAACCGGTAGTCATGGCAATCAATATAATCCCCAGCGGTCCCCGAACTCTACCAATTCACACTCGACGGTCAACTAACATACCTCTTTACCAGTATCACACCACCTAGTGTCGCTTTAGAGATAGTTTTTCTGTCTGATCACCATGAATGATTTAATTGTGACACCATCCTCAACATGGTGAAATTGTTTATATGGCTACCTATGGCAGGCTGATGTGTGTGGGGGAGGGGGAGGATCAGATAGGGGAATCGCCAGGCCTGGTTCCTCTGTTATAGATGTGCTAATGACAGCAAAATCAATCAATGGGAAACACCATTAAACAACTTCTACCATAGAACTGTTTTTCATTTGTTTATTTGACACCCTAACGGTACAAACGACAATGGAGGAGACGGGAGATACTTAGCAGATATGGAGGTTGAGTTACAGTTTCCGCTCTTCCAATCTATACAATATGTGCAGATGTACTCTAAATAAACTTATTAACAGAGATTCTAATAAAACGTTAGCAGACAGACTGTCTATAGCTGGCACCACGTGTTCTACCAATGTGTATAGACTTCTGGGTTTACTACCCTTACCAATTCTGTCGAAATAAAAAATTAAATTTTGTTTCTCTTTTTCATCCCCCCCCCCCCAACCCACAGCAGTTTTCACTTAAATTAACATTGTCTAAATAGTGTTCAGATCATTTTAGGTCAACCTTTAGCTAAGGGTAATTTCAAGATTTTTTTGTTCCTCGGCTTTTAATTTTGTGTTCCTGCTGATGATTTCTATTTTAAGTTGACTCAACAATCGTAACAGTACATGTGCCTCTGATTACATTAAACGGAGGCTTGTTGTGTATATCTGCCCATTAGAACAAGATTGACATGATAAACTATGCGTGGTTAAATTACAATGCACGAAAATAAGGTTAGTATTCATCTTCATAATGATATTAAACATTTTATTTCATTTTAGACCCAGTGGCAACAGTTGTATTGTGTTTCATTCATTTATTAAAATGATTTATTTTATTTTATTTCCTACTTACTGCACTGTATGATTTTTTTTATTGAGTAATGGATGCAAACAGAAAATCAAATGTTGGTGAATCTGTGTCAGATCTCTGCAGTAAAAATCAAATGATGAAGAACAAGCCGAAGGGAGACAACTCTAGCGAACTAATCTCACAATAAATTTTTACCTGGTAAAAATGTCAATGAACTTCTTCATTTCGTTAAAACATCTTAGAAATATAGATTATAAAAAAAAAATGCTTAATTAAAACAATTATTTCTCGACTGAATACATTTACAATTATTAGAAATTAAAAAAAGTAGAAACAATTTTTAATACTATCAGTAGAGAGCATTTTGGTGGAAATATTAAGAATTTTCAGAAGTTGAGGAAAAGTGTGTTGAATTGTTTAATTAAATGTTTATATGACTCTAATTGAGTATTTAATTTAATATTTATATGACTGATTGCATGATTGACGAGGTTTTAAACTCCACATGACCCACAGTATCACTTTTACACAACAACTGTCGTCAAGTTCATTGACACTGCCCATCTCTAGCTTCCACCAGTAATGCAGTAATAGCTATGATTCACTACCTATACTACAGAATGTGCTGAGCTGGCTAATTCACCCCGTCCTCTATTCTCTGTGCTATGCTGTCACCAATTTGCCTGTCTAGACCTGTGTTGTAACGGGAAACATAACTTGCTATTTCCATTATACAATATCTGGTCTATTAGGTACGAGCATGCTGAATCTTTGTGGAGAATGTGTCGGGAGTACTTAAACATTTACAATATAATGGATCATCCGTAACGATAGATTATTCCATAATCTGTATTGAGATAGACGAGTTGACAACACATGGGCCTCGATCATTAAATGGTTGATTATGAGATAAATATTGAACTTTAATGTAAACTTATATACAATATATATCAGAGTATATTCGTAGATGTTCTGCTTACAAAATTATTTTACTGGGCCTTATTTAATGTTTTCTCATTCTTAGGTTATTGTGGAATACCAGTGTTTGTTATTTTTCTTTTCGATTTCCAAAAGTTTATTTATATATAAAATTTTTACAACAATTATGCAACAAGTTTTACAGCTTATATTAATCATTCTTGTTGGTCCCTGCAAGACTGAACGACTGAACGAGACATTCGTTCGTGTTCATATATCCAGTAGAGGCGTGCAGGGAATTTTAATGTGGCAGGAAGTCGGGGTACCTAAAGAAAAACCAAGGTGGTTAGGCAGCTGACCAAATCTCGTTTCCATATCCGATCCGGTGAGTGGGCTACCCACGGCACCCTGACCACTGTGATCGGGTGAGTGGGCTACCCACAACGCCACCTGACCACTGTATACGGCCATATATATATAAATAGTTATATTATAACCTTGGGAATATTATGTGATAACATAGAAATATTATGTGATAACATAGGAAAATAATGTTTTCTATCTGCCTGACTTTGAGGGATAACAATAATTATGATATTTTCTAATTAATCTACTTATTAAAACCTGATATCGTTTCCTCTGTTTTAAAGATTAACTTTGTCATACACTTGGATATAATGTCTTGCAAGTTTTCTGGGCATTATAACTATATTGCTTTTACAATTTTGTATGTGTCTAAAATTTCAAAGGATATTGTGTTAACCCTGTTATATTTTCTCATCATTTATCTTTATCCACATTGGCTGAAAAATGACTTGGTGAACTGTCTTTTTTGCATACGTAGGTCATTACTGAAAGCAAAAACCCTCCATAAAAATACGAGTATTAAATGCAAAAAACTATTATCTCCCTTTGGTAGCAATTTTTTTTTCGGCTGTGTTTTGGTTTGAAAAGATGTTTATAATCAGCAGATAACATTTCAGCTGTTAGAAAAATTAGATTGCTGTAGAAATGAGTTTATGGACTGGATCAAATTTCATGTAGATGGCTGAGAAATGGCCATATGTTTTGTCATAATGAAGCAAAATGATTGCCGCTAGGAGCAACAATAGTGGAACAGGAATATCTTTTAACATCTTTGCAAAAATATGAGGAGTGTGCATGGCATGATGAATGTAGCCGGCTCGAGCTCCCCTCTGAGGTGTTGCAAGCTTGGGCCAGACATATGTCAAGCAGACCTTGACGATGATGGTGATCCAACTGCATCATTTGTAACAATAGTCTGTGTCAGGCAGAAGCTTTATCATCCTAGTCCGAGTGACACAGATGCTTGATCATGATCCTCACCCCTGTAGATAATAATTGTTCTGTCTGTGTATCTGAATACACAGCTGTAAAACTGGGTATTATATGTCTGTTGAAACAGATCGACTTACATTTACTTCTTGATAAATCTCCACATGTTTATCTGACCCTGAAAAAGTCATATAGGGCCATCATGTCCTATGTATAGTAGATTTACCCTGATCTACATTATCGACACTACAATTCAGTTGAGAGAGAAGCCATCAAAAGTTTAAGGCAGCAACTGACTTAGATGATTAAATGGAACCTATCGTATTCCAAAATTGTTCATTTTTTCCTGTAAAATAGCAGTTTTCCAATATTTCCCAAAATTTATTCCAAATCAAATTTGTGGATCCACCACGGCAGAGAGATTGGGTTTAAATGTCTGTCCTGTCCAGCCTTTCAATTTTTCCTGTTTTATTTGTAATGTTTAGATATGCAAAACATGCCAAATAGTAAAAGTAAAATTGTAAAACAAATTAAATGTAAATTATACAGATTGTCTATAGATTAAATCCAGCATACAAAATCAGTAATTATCAGTCATTTTGTATTCATATATGAGATTTTGTTAGATAATTATAAGGCAAAGAATGAGGTTACACAGTAATATTCTAGTATGTGTCCTATAACATCTATGTCGGTGACAGAGTCATCGCAATAAGAACTCAGGTGTTCTATTTGAGTTACGTAATAATAAATTAGTATTACTTCATCGCTAAGTGGGGAGAAGACATTCTCTAATGTGTAAACCATGTACTGATCAAATCTACGCATCCTCTATCATATCCTCTAAGAAAATAAATACTAATACAAATAAATGACATTTTCATGGCCTCCTCTACTTTTAAACTTATATAATTTGTCCAGCTTACATTTTAAATCTCCCTATTAGAGAGATAAATTGACCCATTCATGTTTTATTTTCCAATCAGATGGCACATTTTACTTACAATCTTTGTAATTGTCCAGTCCTGCCCAACTCATTATACAAAGTGAATCTCTCATACTGTCCCCAGGCCACCAATCCTGGACGAAGGGTATTGTCCACTATCCTAATAGGGTATCCGCTCGGTCATTGAGAGCTGCCCCAGAGGAATCGCCACTCTCCTAATTAAGGACATTGCTGGAGTCTCTGAAAGGCACATCAATGTAGAAATCGGCCCTTTATCACTGTGAAGGCTATTTATTGGTCCGTACCATTGTAGGTCCTCAAGATGTGTGATATACTCTATTTATGTAAAAATTGTATCAACAGAATTTCTTTGTCACGAATGTACGTTATTTAGTCAGCTCCAAATGTAAATCGTTATTCTTGTATGTTTGCATTAACCCTAAATCTTCAATACAAGCATCATTAGCAGCTTCACTGTTAAAAGACTGTTATAAGTTGTGCATTCCATTGGTTTAAACTAAAAATACATCTTTGTTTAAATTCATCATGAATTTGATAAAACATGTACCAGTATCACAAGCTTGTGAGAGCTCCAAGTAGTAGTGTGATACGTTTGTTTTGAACCTAAAAAAATGCTTAAATTAAAAAAAAAAAAAAAAAATAATCAGAGGTCGAAATATTTTTCTTCAAAATTCATGGAAATCAAATTCTAATCATATTGTAAAATATTTACGATATCTTAATTGGTGATGGATAGAATATAAATTGTGTAAATTGTGAATTTATGTGTATATATATATGTGTTACTGTAAGGAGACACTATAACCACGGTGACGGGCGATTTGTATAAATCCATCAGGGTTTCAAGGGTAAGCATGTCCTCTGAGATGTTTCCGTATGTTTTAGTAGAATGCAATAATGTTAACTGTTAACAGTACCCTAGAATTATACAGACGCTATCCAACATCTCCTTAATAAAATGTCAGCAGCTTGCAAAACACGCAATTGGTGTATTTCGGTAAAAGTGGTATGGAAGAAATTATTCCCGTGTATCTCGGCATTGGGGACACATTTATGACCCGAACATTTCCCAAATCAATAAAGCTGTCTTAATATTGTTTGTGAAACTTCTCCGTTTCAAATTTGTAAATGGATTTTGTTGATTTTTTTTCGTCAATTTGAAGTAAGGTTTTGATACTTGTCTGTCAATAGCTGTACAATGTATGTGTTATTTTAAACATGCTGAATCGCAACGTGTAATACTTAAATTCGCTATCATTGTTTTGTGTGGGAATACATTGCGGTTTTATTGGAGTGCTCAGTAGTAGTAACAAAACTTGTGTGACGTGTTTCGAGTCAGCGTGTCTAACTTACAACAGAACCCGTTATTCAGATTCCGGTCCTGGTGAAATATTTGTTTTATGTTCGTTAATAATTTAAGTCTTGATTTAACAGATACTAGGTTTTAACGTCACTTTGGCATGTGTCCTGTCTAAAACAGTCACTTTAAATAAGTTAATTGATTGATATGGTTGGTTTAGAAGTAACACCAAAATGTTGCATATTGATTGAGCATGAAGGAGTTAATTGTTTAATGTTGCTAATTAAGGTAAAGGGAGATAACTCAAACACAAATCACAGTAGGTATAATGTATTAGGTGGCATATATCCTTAAATAAACACTGTAGGGACCATATTTTTCTAGATGAATCGTTATTTTGCAGATTTTCAATGTTTCTAGTTCAATCTAAACTGATTCAACTAAATGGCATTCATTACATTGTGAAAGAAGAAAATATTTTAACTATTTAGGCTTCAGATTGAATTTTAGTTGAATGCTGGACATACGTAATGATATTCAAAAATTAATTGAAATCATGTCATTAGAGACCACTTTCTTCACCTTGTTGTGATTTCCCTTGAAAACTGAAAAACAAGCTGAAGGATAAAAAAAGGGCTTGTGTAAGTCTATGGATTGAGTTGTGAGAGTGCACCTGTCCTTGTGATTAGTGGGTGACCTTTATGCCTGGTAAGTTGTTTGTCTTCCACCTCTAATCTCCCTCACAAACAGCCCGGTGTCAGTGGGGGCATACTGAAAATCAATTCTCTAGTCAAAGACTATAGCTTTTCCAATGAAATTTATATGCTGAACTAATGAACAGTACAAAAGAACCCGTTTACATCAATATCACTGAACTTGTTTAGCATATTATTGAAAGATGAATTATCTGGAAACAAACAAATGTACAAAATTGGAAGTGATAAACAATCTCTCTTGTCAAAACTACGGAAATGACAGTTATTAAAATCTCAATTACTTCCTGAATAAGAGTTTTCATGATTTACAACAGATGAATGTTAATTGTTTTAACTTAGCTCACAAACAAAGTTCATATGATATGTGAGTATAAACCATAGGATATTACAACCCTGTCTGAACAATGAGATGTGTGGTGGTTCTCAGCCCACGTAGTCCAGGTCTTTACTTTCCAAACCCGGTGAAGAATTCCTGCGTCTTGTTGTAAAAGCCTGGTTGGCTCATCAAAAAGATTTACGTTTACGATTTCAAATATGATTGAAATTGAAAATATTATATTTTACTGCTTCTGCATGACCACTGTTATATGTCAAAAAGGTGTTTGAAATTAAAAAAAAATCAGATTTTAGTTTCTTCAGCAAAATGTTTTTCCGAAAAGTAATTCAACTGCAAAGAAGAACGTGAATCTAGACACTGTTTTTGGTGTGAGATCTGTCCCGCGGGGCTGACAATATGTTATTATCTTTTCCCTTGTCCTGTGTAATGGTAGATTTGGGTGGACATACAATTATGATACAAATTGCTGTATAATGTTTTGTGACAAGTTCTGGTCAAGCGAATTGTCTGAGCCCTGATCAGGGTGTTGAATGTCATTACTGGACGTCGGCTCGAGACTGACCACTCCATCTCCCAGTTCACACGATAGGATAAATGTCCGTTAATAAACATAGGCACTATGTTATGTGTTTATCCCATTATTGTCACTTACCGTAGATTTTTATGCCCGATTCACTTGGTGTTTGAAAGTTTTATACAGTTTAGTTTAAATATTAACTCAAAATTTATCTAACAGAACTACTTCATCTTATTTGTTTCAATTTTCTTTTGATTTTTAGGCCAATTTACATTTTGATGGATGTAGTTAATCCACCTCTAGTTTATTATAAACAAGACCATATTAATGAGATATTTATTGAAATAAATTTAGTCCCTGATATATCAGGTCAAGTACAGTTTCAGGAATATGTCTTTTTTAATATCAGGAAACTCCTTAACCTAAGGATCCCTATGTGACTCTACCAAAACCGGAACCATACAATGAAATCTTCTGTTTTCTACCTGACTATAGCTTTAATAAATCAATTTCTGAACTTACAGAACTTTTATGAAAAAAACTTCAAAGATAAAATAGCAAAAAATTCTACAACAGCGGTCTGAGTTTAGATTGTAATGAGGCCGGACCTGGTTAGAGCCCTGGATCCCTGATCTTTATTCATGCTCTAACTACAAAAAGTATTATGTGTTACCTATAGTCAGCAGTAGTAACCTGGCCTAGTAAGGCTATAATTATATCCATTGTGTTACCTATAGTCAGCAGTAGTAACCTGGCCTAGTAAGGCTATAATTATATCCAAATGAAATTTTTAAGAAAGTTATCATATTTATGAAATCCTCGTGCAGTTGGATGAGGCCCCTTTAGATTTTCTAAAGGAAAGCATTACTGACTTAAAAGAAAATTTTCTTCACTTTAGATTTTCTATAACTTCATTAATCCCTTCTTATTGAAAATTTATGGATTTCTAATTAGTAGGATCCAGCTCTGTGTATCCATACACCTGATGTGTGATGGAGTGACCGACATATTATACCTGTCATTTGTAAAAACCCAAAAATGTCATTAGCCAATGAAAATGCAGTTATATATAGCTTCAGGTTATTTTGATATGTTTGACAAAAAACTGCTGTGTGTATAGCTAAGGATGATTGCGAGTAATTTTCCCCTTCGTAAGATTTCCATATTAATTGACTCGATCATCAAACCCTGTCACAAATGTCCACCAACATTAATTGATTAATAATGACTGGTTGATGTCGGCCCATTAGATGTATTGCTGGCTTGTCAGGGAGATGAGGTGTTGTGTGGCATACCAGGGCGGATGATCACCGACCTGCTCTCCCTATATCTGGGCTAATGGACTACTCCGAGTCTGTCACTCACTACTATCACTTTAGTGAATGGAGGGGACGCTAGGGCCGCTTGTTGTGAGAGTAAAGGGTACTATAGTGCCAGGGGTGTAAAATCTCTTGTGAAAAACGTACCTACCTCGTATGTATACATGTTTATGTGTGTGTAGGTCTACCCAACCTGTTGTCCCTGATCACTGCTGATATACAACACACGTCAGTATTGATGGCCGTTTTTTGAGTTTATTCATACGGCTGTAAAGGATCTGTGGAGGAGCATCTCCTCTGGAACGGGCTGTCAGGAATCTGTGTTAGAGACAAGCTTCTACTGGACTTACCTCTCCTCCCTCCGCAGATGGTTATCATCAAACACATTTGTGAGCCAGAAATCTCGAAACTTTCATTTTAGGATTATTCAGCATCTTCATTTGATGGGAATTGAATCCTTTCCGTATCCAAATGAAAGAGGATTGAATGTGGGACGCAAAGGGAATAAACGTCTATCTTTGAGTGTTTTTGCCTCAGCAGCAAAAAATAATAGATAAATTTTAAACCTTTGGCAAAACTTCATCCATAAGTCTGTAGAAGTGTGAAGAAGTGGACCTACCTGTATTTACCTGGATATCATTTGCACTTTTACCTGGAATTATGACAATTATTTAAATTAAATTTGACAGTTAAGTTGTAAACATTTAAATGATTGAGTGAGTGAGCTGGTGTACTTCACCAATCTCAGGGGTTTTTCCACTAATACCTCACCTGAAATATCATACTGCTTTACCTGGACGGCTGCTGTGTCATCAGAACAGATTTTCTTCTCTAATTGTGTAATAGTATCATTGATGCTGGACACGAAATCACCTTACCTGATCTTACCTGGCAAATCTCATTAACTTTTTATTATCCTACCTGGACATTTATCTGCTGCCATTTCTAATAGTGCGACAATATAAGGATACCACAGTGGTTTGCTGGTCTTTCTGATGAATCATAAAAAATTTGACCAGTGTCCAGTCCGACTGAACTCTGGCCAGATCCAAAGTCTCGTTAGAATTCAGTCCTTCTTTAATAGAACTGACCTCAGCTCTCAGGATATCACTTAGCAGTTTTGAAAGGGTAAGTAAAACCTGTGTATATAAATCTGTTCGATGAGGTCACCTTTCCTGGCCATAAAAAGTGGTCCTAAATGGCAGGTAATCTCTCATGATGGGTAAACTATTTATTACAAAGTCATGGATGTCTAAAGTTGTCTTAGGTGGTCCATCAAGATGTGGTCTTTGAGGAGAGGTTGTCTCTTAAGACAGGTGGTCTGTCATGGCAGGTTCAAATAGCTTTTAATTGTTAAGTTATTGATATGTAATATAGTATTTTAGAAGATTCAAGTCTGTCATTTAATGTAAATTGTAGTATTTTGGCCTCAACAGGTTTTTGTCTCTGGCCCTTTAAAACATATTTAACCACATGCATACAGGTACCACTAATAATATGTTACATTTTTTCTCCATCTTGATTGAAATTCACCTCTTGTTTAAGGTTGAAAAGGGCGAAAATAAAATAGAGCAAACTTTTGCCGGTTTTTTTGTATACACTAATGTAGGGTGGTCTTAATCATAGCACCTGTACTCAGTATAAGCTGAGGGTGTCTATCTATTAAAAGATAAGTAAAATGGATATTTAATCTTCTGTACATATTTTGAGGAAGAGATTTGCTTTAGATGTGACCACATTCTGTTAAAATTGTTTTTACAAGAAAGTGTGTTTCTAAATAGGGACGGTAAGAATAGCAAAACAGGTGCTCTAATAACGAGTTATTGGACGCGCACAGACAGGTGGTAGGGAGGCTGAATGTCCGCCTCGCACAGATACTGTAATATATAGACAACCTTTATATCCACTCTCGTATTTATTGATTCTGTTTCCGTGCCAATTTTCAGATTGAGGCTTCCTAGTTTTTTTTAATTTTTTAATTTTTTTTTTGTTGAATATTTGACACTGCCTGTAATGCATGTATGATCTTATAATTAAGAGCATTTGTATTGAGAAGCTAGCCTTGGGGGAAAGTATGGGGTGATTGTGTCAGCTTTATAGCATGCAAGCCCGAAGGTCTAATGCCCCATACGACTGTAATGCTTCATGTCTGCCTTTACAATAAAGTCTGACAAAGATGATGTAGATGTTTGGTATTATGGAGATACAAGCTTATAGGTATTCATTGGAGCCTCACCGTGGATCACACAATTTAGATTGAAATTAATTTTTAAGAAATTTGATTTCAGAACATTAAAAACTCCTTGTGGGGGACTCCGACAATGGATATCTTTGCTTTTGAAATTTTGACAATTTTGCTTTTTAGTTTCGTTTTGATTATAATTATGACATTGCAGGTTATTTTTAAAATTATTCTGTGAATTAGTCCAAAGGTGAACATATTCTATTTGACCTTCCTTGTTGAAAAACAACTATACTTCAGATGGTATTTTGAAAGCAATAATGTTGAATTGTAATGTATACCACAGCCAGACAATTTTTTTTTTTTAAATTTTGACACTTAAGCAATATAGCTGCCAAGGATGTATTGCGTTACCATGCCATTTCCCCTTCACATTGTACAGCACCTTATGGGGCTCAGGATCACATTGCCCTGTCAAACTGTCATAACTATTCTGGCTGGTTCCCAACCCCTGTTAAAAAATCCATCTTACATTTCCCAACTATGACCCTTTCAACACCTCAGGTGCAAAAACAGTCATTAAAACAGTTATTTACCTGTGAAAGGTTGGCTGCTTACCTGTAGAGGTAAGGTTTCATTACCATACATGTATTGTTAGGAGGAGATATAATTTTAACAACTTATAACAGAGCTTTTAATAATTGTCAAAGATCCTAATAGAAGACCTATACATACATATATACAGCTACTTCGTTGTTGCTTGAAACTGGATCTATATCATTTAAACTCTTTGAAATGTGAATGGTAGGGTCAGGCTATGGTTGTTTCAGCGCTTGTAATGGACACAGATTGGGTCTTAGACGTCATTTGAGGTTTTATTGTATTTCTCCCACGAGGTTAGCGGTAGTGTCCTATACACCGCAAGCCAGGTCTCGCCACATTAAAGCAGATATGTTGCACAAACACAATTTTGAGCAACATTTATTTTTATGCGAGATCCATGTTCGGGGAAATGCTTCCCTGCATAATCTTGATTGTTTGTGGGAAGGTTGATTACTTTATGCAAATTTGGTGACTCGAACTTTTATTACTGAAATAGATTTGTGCTGTGAGATAACGATAGAATCAGGGATTGCGTTGGAGTAATGTTCGACGGCAATGTGCGAGCCAGAGAGACGAGAATCGGTTCCAGCTACCGTGACAACCTGAGAATAATCGAATGTTCCTTGAATAATCTAATTTACCATACCAAGTTGGTGTTTTTTGTACGTAAATTCCACTGTTATAAGGGTTTCCATTTCCCCCATTATTCCCTATTTTAAGTATTTTACGAAATGCTGATTTTGTAGATTTTAGCTGATTGCAGGCTCAAAGGAAATAACCTGGACTCAAACCTATATTGGCTAAAAACATTATATACTTCTTAAGAATTGACACTGCCACATTTGTTGTAATTTTAGCAAAGGAGATCATTCTGGTTTCTCCTAATGTCTTCACATCTTTAACAAAAACAGGGCAAGTGAGTCACAGGGACATTTTTGACAGAGCTAGACTAGATAGATGGTCAAGTAAATGATGAATGTTCTTAAGGCCACTTTCGTAGAATCTTACACCACTGGTATTTAACTAATACTTTTTTTTTAATTGAATAAATGAACATAGTTACATAATTTTGGTAATACAGGCCCTTTTGGCCACTTGATCTTAAAGTTTTGGTGATACAGGCCCTTATGGCTACTTGATTAAGATCATACACATTTTCATATCAAGCTTAAGTCTTTTTATGGTGTGAATGTTCCATATTGAATTGACAAAAAATATAAAATGACAATTAATATTGATATGGAGATTCTTTGAGCTCAGTAATTAGTGATATGTGTAAAAAGTTATGGGGTGATTGTGTATGTTGAGTATGGTGTGTACTGTCGTAACACGAGTTGAGCATTAATCGTTAATGTAAGGTTCTTAACGCTCATGACTTGTCATGACGTCATGTACAAGTAATGTCCGTAATACTCTCCAACAGCCAATCCCGCCATCTCACCCTGATCAGGCATGCTTTTACATGCTACAAAGCTTCGTTTTGATTAATTAAAGCGATAATATGCACTTTTTCTTGCTCTCACAATGCGGCTAATTAACCAGCGATGTGTGTCCGGCATGCAACTCTTGTCTCTCCAATGGAACTATCTTGATTTATCACAACAAAAAAAGGTTTCGGTTCTCGTGCACTATATCATGTTCACAGAAATTGATAGTCTAAATTGTGTTTGTTGGAAGCCGATGAATTTCTTTCGGAATTAAATCGTTTAACTATCACACCAGCATGTCTGAAGCTTTTTTCGTCTCACTGATTATTTTTTAACACATTTTTTCCCTCTCAATATTATCGGTGTTCTGAGTGGAATTGTCAGACAGATGGGGAGGTAAATGGTATAGAACAGATGGTAGGGGTACTTATGTTCTCTACTTCATTAGGTGGTAATGCACCATGAATCTGTTTTAACACTGCATTTCTTTTCCTCTTCCGCTCTCTGTCCTAGTTAATGTCTTTTCTCTTTGTCCCTGTTCCAATTCCCCTCCTCCCCATTTTCCTTCTTTTCTCCTCCTGTCCTGTCTTTTTATGTCTCCCGTTCTTTGTCCCTGTTTTACTTCCAGCTTCCTGTCTCCCTTTCCCTCCCTTTCCCTCCCCTTCCTGTCTTGTATCTTCATATATCGTCCTCCCTTCTTTCTTCCCCCCCTCTCCCCCCAAAAAATACTCTTCCTCTTCCTATTCTGTTTCCATCCACTAGTGGATTCCAACCTTATGCATTTGTTGACCTGATTGTTTTATGTGTACTGTATCCACATTTCCCCCCTAAGCTGTTCCTTTTCCCCTCCCGTTCCTGTCACTGTTACCATCTGCTCTGTACTTCTGCACACCTCCCGAGGTCTTACCCACAGTTTTTTTTGCTGTTGGCCTAAATTAGTTCTAAGCCTATAGCCTTGTTTTAGTTTTAACAAATCCCCAAAAACACATACATTTCTGACATGTCGTCTGATCGCTGTAAGATGTGGAATGTTAATTGTCCAAACCCCAAGGGGATCAGGCCTGAATACCTACGTAAAGCATCCAACATGTCTACCACTAATAGTCCCCCTCATCCAGCCAAGTTGGGAGTGATTTGGTGCTGTAAATAAGGCCGAGACCTTGCGTAAAGTACTGTCCATCTTCTGTTTGATCATGTTAATGAACATCATGATTGAATTGGTTACCTACTGCCCACCGAGAAGTGTCCATAATACCACCAACCTCTACAAAGTACAGCTGTAATTAATACATCTGACCATCATACAGAAATTGACCAAACCCTAGTGTGTATTGGTAAGAGACCTTTTGAACTCTATGTCTTGGCTACAAACGACTGTCCACTCTTATATTAGTATTATACCACAAGCCATCACAGCTATAACGGATATCTTTGACTGTATGGTTGACCAAACCCTAGCATATATTGGATGTGAAATATGGGATGTTTAGCGAAGTTTGAACCATGGTACTACACACGTCCATGCCCTCTTGTTCTGTCGCGTCCTGTTCTGTCGTGTCCCATCCCGATTCACTGTCATCTCATGATTGAGTTCAATTCTGAACAAATTTGATAAAACTTTGTACAAAGGTATCTTTGTACAAGAATACCAGGAATTCAAGGTCAAGGCCAAGGTCACCCTTTCTATTTACAGATATTTGTCAACCAATTAGGTGACTATGCTTCAGTAACTTCATTTGTTGACATATTTGATCAAATATTTTACAAATGTTAAGCATGAGAATATTTTGTATGAGTTTATATTTCAGGGACCAAAGATCAAGTTCAAGGTCACTGTTACTATTTATAGAAGTTTTTCGAAAAATGATACCTAACAATTTGCATGTTAGCAGCAGCATTCCTGTCTTTCTTTTCCTTGTTTGTTTATGAATCTTCCTATTGTAAGTATAGATTATTTGTAGATAGATGTTGTTTTTGGTATATTTCGGTTATATTTTATTTTGAAGATGTAACAAGTTAATCAAATGTATTCAAAAATGTAGAATCCAATATTCAACCTATTCTCACTAAATCCCTGGTCTCAACAAAACATTTCTATCTCATCTTATTGGAGTCGGTGTCTCCACAAGACAAGTTTCAGGATATTGTCCATTAATTAAAATAACATACTTGATTAAAACTAATAACAGGTCGTTTCAATGTCCACAACGTCTTTGATTGTATCTGTGTTTATGTAACTTGTGATAGGAACCTCTCTAATAACAAAGCCACTGTAGTTCACCTTCCTAGATCATGAAATGTCAATTCCAATCGTTTTATTGCCATAAAAGAAAAAAATGATCAGTATTTATGAAAAAAATCCACTGAATTTTATCCTAGAATACATCCATTTGACATTAAAAGAAAATTGAGTTGGCAAATGATTGTAGAGTTTTTATCATTGTGTAAGGGCCTCTGGATGTATTTTATACCTGAGCATTAATGCTTTGTGATTCATACTAAGCGGTGTGTACATGCTGCAGGTAATCAGGAATATGTCTTTCATGGAAATGGAATAAAACCTAGCTTGGTACTGGGTAAAGCTGTGTCGTTTCCAGTTCAGGACTTGATCTGTATTACACACGGGCCTTACAACACAAAATGTAATGATGCCATTCTCTCTCCATGTGATACAGACGACTTTCTTTTGATGTCAATGTTTATTGTTTTGAACAGGTCGTGCGCATCGATGGTCACTAACCTCGGGGAAAAAAAGCACTTTTGGTTTGTGTTTGTCAGAACGCCATTACAAACAGATTGGCTCTTTCCTGAGGAATCTATAGTCCTGCTATCTGGCAGGTTATACATCTTCCTGTTGGGCCTCTCATTAAAAGGCTGTGTTCAGGCTTTGAAGTCTGAAAAATGGTGGTGTGCTACCTATCGTTTCCAGCCAAACCAATCAGTGGGGTCAGTGCTTTGTCTACGGACCAATCAGTGGGGTCGTTACTTAGCTCTGGACCTCTTTATGGAACCAGTTCTTAGTTGTGGTCCATTTATTGTGTCAAAAACAATTGCGATCATGTCCGTCAGGTCAGAGAGAAAACCACCCTTGAGACATTCCCCTCAAGTACCAATTCTAACTACATATATATTTTGTCTGTAATACCCCAGTCAGGACTGTAGATAAGGATCCCAGGTAATGGCCATACGTCTTTTACAAGGCTTCCACAACTATCTATTTAGTGTAATGTATTGGGTACACAGAGGGCAGGTTTCACTGAGGAGATTTTTACAGATAGGGAGGATTATTTATCTGTCTGTATGTACATTTGTCCAGACAATGTGTTTTGCTGCCTTTTAATGAATATTTATATGGTTGAACTTCGTTTATATGAACCTGCCATACAATTTTTGTCTATTTTGTCATAATATTGCTTTGAATTTTGCTCAGGATATTTCAAATATCATTGAAGGATTTAATTGTATGCGTTATTGAAGTGAATAAGAAATTTCACTAAATGCATTTTTGAAGTCATTGACAAATTTCACTGTATGGGTTATTGAAATCATGGAGAGATTTCATTGTAAGGGTTATTGAAATCATTGAGAGATTTCATTGTAAGGGTTATTGAAATCATTGAGAGATTTCACTGTAAGGGTTATTGAAATCATTGAGAGATTTTCTCTATACAATACGTAATCATTGGGTATTTTGACATTCCTTATAAATCATCAAACACGAAACATACTTAATCATATCGGAATTGGCTGCAATTATCTGTGATCAATGTTTCAGACAGAATTAAGCGAGAAATATATTGCCATAGTTACGAAGCGTTCCCTCATTATTCCCAACTATACATACACCAGAATGAGTTTTTCTTCGTGTCGTTAATCTAATGATGGGAGAAGTAAGTTATTTTTGGTGAGAATTGACCAGCGGTTGGCTTCATTTGCCCCCAAGGAGTGACCACTAGTGAGGGATGACCACTAGTTGTGGAGGTTTTGCCAGTCCTAATAGAACCAATGAAGGTGATGGCTATGCCGTCTGGACAGTATACTCTGTAATGGCCAAGGACTGTTGGCCATGCATGTTTTATGAGGTGTAGATGTACAGGCTAGTACAAACAGGTGAAATTGGTGCCAAGTTGTGTGAGAGCTTCACACTCTACTGCTGGTAATGGACAGTTTGACAAGAAATTATCTTGTCTGATGTGACTAGACGGCTAATGTTACAGACAGCAAAGTCCCTTCCCTTAAACATTGGTGCATCAGCAAAAGTGTCCCTAATCAAGATCATTCAAGTGCTTTAACTCTATTTATATTCATTTCTGTGGAAATACCCATTCATCATGATCATTCAAGTGCTTATTTTTGGTGAAATTGTTTATTTTCACTTCACCAGAAAAGTCATTCATCAAGATCATTCAAGTGCTTGATTTCTTTTGACATGGCCTGTAATTGCTTCAACCATATTGTCCATTCATCATGATCATAAATGCTATACGTCTGTTGGTATATTTTTCTGTAAAACGAAAGAAAGCGTTAATATGAATATATGGCAAAACAGAAATTGACTGATATGTTAGTGTCATGCAGTCGTTTACTGTTCCTCGTAAAAACGGGATATTTCAATAAGAACCTGCAAAACTGCAGTTTACCATTATGGTATGGTATAGGCCGGTACTTTATCTTTACCAGTGATGGAGAAAGTCTACACCTTGATTATACATATTCTCATAACTGGTACAACTCTGCATCACCAATAACAATGCAAAAGATCTTATATTTTGCCGCATCCACTAGATTACATTCTTATGCCCACCTTAAAAATGGGGTATTGGGTGGGACGTATATAGTGTTAGCCATCTCCGCCCTGTCACATTGGGTACTGCTGCATCATGTTAAAGCATTGCTGGATGTACTGAACATTGTCATGTTCTGAGATTACCTCTGGTACATCAAGCAGTTTATACGGGTTACAATCATCTGATGACCTTAGTAAATACTTCAACATAAAACTTATAGTAAGATTTACGCAGACAAAATATATGGCTTTCTTTAACTGTAAATCTATAAAACTGTCATCATCAACTCTGATAACTGGTTGATTGATTGTTTACTGTGATTTTTGATTATTGGGGTGCGCCATCTGGTGGTGATGGGCAATTAACTGTTTATGTGATGAGGTCATGACGACCTACTCTTGTTCTGAAGTCACACAGTACTATATATACCAGCACTTGGTTCCTCGAGAACATTGGCAAAGATTACATAGTTTGTAGGTGATGTTAACATGGTTATATATATTAATTTGAGAGTTATCTGCCCTTAGATAAACTGATTGTTGTTTAACTCATTCACCTCTCATCCAATTCAATGGTTGGAATAGTTCATTATGAAATTTCAGGGTGAATGAGTTAAGTAAGAGCAAACACATGTATTTGACCTAATCTAAAATCACATTTTTCATCTTATTAAGTCAAAATGATCAATTGGGAAAGGCATGATCTGTAAAAAGACACAAATGATAAGCTACTTAACACCTGCCTAAAACGGACACTATTGAACAAAACTTTCAGTAGCCATTGAAATATTAACAAACGGACATATTGGTGTTATAGGATCCAGGTTATTTGGGATTTGGTTTAGACAGATTGTAAAATTCTATACCCTTCTCTCCACGTATCTATATACTTTTGTAAGCCATTATACACGGAGGATAAATCATTTATCAAACTGTTCATAACTAGTAAATCATATTTCTTCTTCAAAATTCACTTATGTAAATCATTAAAGTGTTGTTTTTCCGTCTCCCCAGACACAATGATATACATGACGGTTGGATTGATGTAACGCTCTGCAGAAACAAGGCTGGTTCTATGTAACTCTATACCATAATGGGTTATCTCCCTTCAATGGAAATCAATTATAAATCAATCGGAAAACACATTATGGTGATGAAGTGGGGGAAAATCATTTGACGATCAATCATTTCAAAATCAATGTTGTTCTTTTGTTCATGTCAAACTGATGGTCATTACCTCTCAGGCAAAAAAAAGGCAGGGAAACGATGTTTTGTTAACGGGTAAATGACAAAAATTTGATAAAATAATTGACAATGCAACATAATTAACAATTGTGACAATGACAGAGCCGTGGTCACTGTTGATGGTTGTCTGTTTAGGACAACAGAGCCGTGGTCACTGTTGATGGTTGTCTGTTTAGGACGGTAAGTTTTGTGTTAGATTCGTATTGGTCTGGTCCCTACCACTTCCTGGCCTACTCCTGGGTACAGCAGCAGAGTTAAACACGATCAAATCTCTGGCCTTTCTATCAATAATAGCATTAAGAGAACCTCATTATTTTTAAGTTAATTATCAGACAGGGTTCGGGTCAGTTGGTGGTTAATCGTTGTATATTATCACTCGATCCATATTATCACTCGATCCATCGATAGACAAGCGGTCACTTGGATACAAATGTGTTTCCCACTAAATTGACCATTTGAGAGCATCTAGAAAAAGTCTACACAGCCCCAGTGGTAGAGAAACAGGAAAGAGAAAAGCCAATTAATGGTCGTGGCTGGCTGTCTGTCTTTCCTTATTGCTCCACGGTATTGACCGAATACTGCATTAATGTCAATCGTTTGGTGTATTGAAGAAACAATGTTATTACAAATTCTAGGCTAACCAGAGTAGACTGGAGCAGACATTTGTGTGTGGGAGAATGTGCAAAGATTTTTCATTTAAAATATTTTTCAAAACTTTTATAGTAATAATTTTGAAATAGGACACTTGAACATAACTAAATAGTGCTTGAACTTTATTCACCTGTGCTTCTGTGTAAAATGATCAATAAATTATCAGTAAAGAATTTTGAAACAAGAATAATATTCATCGTTAAATTTTTTGTAAATAGCAGTATTGAAAAGTGCTTGAAGATTATCTTGAGAAGTGCTTGACAAACATTCAGACATATCCCTATAAACCATCTTTGAATACAATATAACTCTTTTTACTGGAATTTTGAACATCACTACACAAAACAGCAGATACAGTATACTACAACATCTTGAAACTATCTCATAGCCTAAATGTTTGTGCTATCTTTTTTGTAATTTTAGACTTTTTTTTGTCTGGAGCCAAAAATACTGAGGACTTAATGTTTGGGGGCATGTTGAGATGGGTTTGTTTGTACTATACAGTATTGGTATATCTAGGAGTGAGATGGGTTTGTTTGTACTCTACAGTATTGGTATATCTAGGAGTGTAATGGGTACATTTGTGTATTTGTAAGGTCCCTTGCTAGACTATATGTATTATCTCAATGGGAGGGCCAGGCACTGTTTATACCCATTACTGCTAACATCCCATGGCAGTCTGTTTGTTTGTTTCAGAAACCAGTTTAAATACAAATATTTGTTTTGGTAGATTTTGTCTCAGATCAGAATTGGAGATGGACTAAGAAAGTTTCCATGGCTGTTTAATCTTGTTAGCTTTTGTGGTAAACAAAAAAGAAATAGTCATATATACTGCTATGCTGGCACTGTTGTCTTGCAGAGTTTTGGCCTGAAAAACGGGGGTTGGCAATACAGCTGTATATCTAGGGTGAATAGATTTTTCTTAAAGGGGAAAAGGGGCATATGTATAGACATGTATCAAATGATGAATGATACAAGGGGTATTTGACCATGAATCATCTGAGGGATATTTTACCATGAATGATACAAGAGATATTTTACCATGAATGATCTGAGGGACAATGAGATATCTTTTGTTGACAATTTTACTGAACTGCAATATCTATAGGTGGGCTTATTACCAGGCATGGGCTTATTGACAGATACATATGGTATTAACATGAAGGAATAATAAAAGTAATTAAAAATTGTTAAAAGAAATGGTCCTTTGTTTTATATTTGAAAAACAAAATCAGTCATTGGGTAAACATACATATCTACTGGACCATCCTTCAAAAATGCCATTTTTTAAATAGATTCATGGAAGATTTCAGACAACAGACAATCTTTTTTATGATTAAGAGCTGTCATTTGCCCTGTTGGAAAATATCAGAATGATTATGTGTTATTCTGAACTACCTTATTAACGATGATGGATGTTAGATTGTCTGTGGGGGGTGGAAGTCGGGGAGTAGATGAGGGGGGGCTGGACCGCAGAGTGGATCATCTAAGGTGATAGCCTTTAACTGACCCAGTGTTATAAGGTGATGTGTGTATCTGGGTCTCCCCCAGAGGTAACCATAGATTTCCCCTCATGGGGCTTCTTCAAATATCTATACTGTAAAATAACAACGGCCATAAACTGTGTGGGATCCTGAGCACTTGTCTGTCTGTGGTCTGGAGATAACATTGAGATACCCTGCCACAGTCATGTACTTATTGTTGAAACATGTACAAAAAAAATCGGACCATAAAAGCCAGGTTCACAGGAAACATGGATATAATCGTCCCTAGTTGAAGATACTGGCAAGATATATTTCTCCTAGGGTGATCCATGTCTCGGTCAATGATCTATGTCCATGATCTATGTCCGCTATAAAATTTGATGTCTGTAAAGGCTGTGTCGGTAATTACTGTTAAGTCTGCAGATACGATTTAGATAACGTTTGTGTACTTCACTTTGTAAAAATATCTCAGAAATCATAAATAATTTTTTTTTACTGATATAAAAAATATCGATAACCATGAATGTATAATTGAAGCTAATTTGACATATTTATTGAGATGTCCTCTACCACAGAAATATGCGTCTCCACAAGGGTGAACGACTGCTGTGGTAGTAATTAGTATTTTACATCAAATAGATGTTATTGCTTGATACAGGATCTGGGATTTATTAATATCAATACTTGTAAATGTATGATAAAGATGTAAGATCACCTTAGTGTGTTGAAGTCTGTCTGGCATTCAAACTTGACTATCCCTATGATATATCCTGTTGTCACGATATTCATCTCGGTTCAACCTTTTCTGATCTTCAAATATATTCAGAACTTCCTGTGATATCCTTAGTGGAGGTTCACTCACCCTAAATAAAAATCTTACCTTGGAGTTAGCCAGGATCTTCTGCAGTACTGCCATATTCACAATATTTTATGTTTTGCAGGGCCAAGAGATGTACTTTGAATTTGTTAAAATCAAGACTTTGGGATGATAAATGGGCCACGCCAAAATTAGTTTTTGTAAAAAATTAAAGGAGAAACCCTAGATTTGTTTCTAAATTGTAATCAATATTGCTTCATTGGTAAAACAATGATACCTTAACCCTTTCAGCCCTATGTATCTTTAGTTGACTCTACTATGCATTGATCTGGATGAGTCCATTATAGTCTTCAGTGGTGAAAGGGTTCAAACTTTCTGTACAATGGTTTTGTATACGAGTGTACTAGCTGGTAGACAGGGTTGCCTGTTTGGCGTTGCGCTGTTTGATTCTGTCCAATACCAAATCTTACATTACATAATGGCTTCAAAGGGATTATAAAAACTGAATATATTCTTCATTGTAGATAACAGTTCCTTTCTCTTTAGCTGTTTTTTTTTTTAAAAAGTTTACATGTTTAAAATGATATCATTGTTGAATTCTCCCGGGAGGGGAGAGTGCTTTAAAATTCAATTGAAATTGGAAGATGGTAGAAATAAAAAATGTGCTCAGGATAAACTAAATGTCAATAATACAACAAAAAGTCATGGAAACTGCTTTGTTAAAGAAATTTACAAAGTGTTTCGTGCTTGTGGAAGATCTTCACATTGCAATTTAAAACAATACACGTCCACCTTACTGATAGCCGGATCCCAAATCAATCCTTTACTACCAAGAGTTTTTCCTTGATAACACCTCTCCCAACAGTCCTTATCAAGATTTTCTTTTCTATTTCCCAAACAATCCTTCATCTGACTTGTGTAGAGTAATATGTATGCAATCCCCTTAAAGGGTTACAGGTTTTTAGCTGATTGAATTTCATTTCAAAATAATTACAGAAACTCTTAGATTGCAAATTAATGGCCTAGTTATGAAGTCATAAAAATTCCCTAGATCAGAAATTTTACCCAGCATTTATTCCTCTCTGGATATTAGAATAGTGTTCATATTCTTAACGGTTGTGTTTGTAGTGAAAATATTTATCAATTGATTCCCCTATATGTATTTGAGCTCAGGCCAAATAAACAATATATTCGTTTTCCTTTGTTTTTTCTTGCCATGTTTCTCGTGCATTGTAAATTTGAAGTATTTTGACTAATCATTGGCTTAAACTGATATAAAGTAGAAAAATATTTTTATTTTTCTGTAAAAATTAATTTCCAAACATGTAAAAGTTACTTTCCTATCTTTATCCTTAGTTTATCAGAAAAAGGCTTGAAACCCAAGACATGTTTTCACAATTCTCTGAAGAAAATTGCATCATATTGTATGTGTATTAATATCAATGTCTGGCTCGACACTCTAAACCTTGAAGGTGGTGGCTCTAATCCAAGTTGAAGACGCTGTTTTTTTCTGAACTATTAAACCAGCTAGGTTCCAACATGAAAGGATGTATTAAATTGAATGTGATGTCATGTACGTTTTCAAATTAAATCAACATAAAAACGATATCATTTCTGAAGCTTAATGAAAAGCCATATCCTGTGAGGGTACAGGAAAGGTGTTGTATGTCAAAGGAAGGCCCAGGTCGGTCTATATTTCAAATTATGTCTCGGCTAAATTGATGAGGAGTGATGCAGAAGTATGTACATCATCGGATATTTTACGGATATCCATTACGCTATCCTGGGATGTTGACAGCCATGAACTCCAGCAGTGTGTATCTATATATTTGGAGAATACTCCATGAAGCCGTTGCCAATTGAATCAAGCCATGTTTTTGACTGTTATGATAGTATGTAGACGGTATGTCCTATCAAGGATTATTTTTATCACTTTCTCTGATATTTGTATCTTATAGATTGTATTCAGCAGAAAGCTGTAGGTGATAATGGCAATGGATATCTCTTTATTTCTAATTCTTTCTATCTCAGTTTATTTCTCTCTGCACTTTTTTTCATCCTTTGGTACTATAAGACGGTTTCGAACCGATTTTCCGTAAGATACAAAAATCCTTTTTGCCTTCCGGGAGCTTGTGTAAAATTTACATTTACCTTTCAATTTTTAAAATAAAATGTCTTATACTTCTTCAAGTCAAATTTTAAAAGTGAACTGTATTATTCCAGAATTAAGATTTACAATAAATATTTTGTTTAACCCTTTCACCACTGTAGACCATAATGGACTCATCCAGATCAAAGCATGGAAGAGTTTACTGCAGTTACATAGGGGTGAAAGGGTTAAAGCAAATACTGTACTATAACATTAAATTTTCGATGCAATTTAACTTTCACCTTCTGTAAAGATGACAAATTTATCATGACAATGAAATTCACACTTAGCGAATATGGAGATTGCCGATGAAGAGTGAAAGTTTCCATTGATACTGTAGTAAGTAAAACTAAATTCCGTCTGAAGATAATTGAACTCCAGCAAAATTTGTAAGTACAGACCTTATCCTGAACAGTGATGAAGAAAGGACTTTCATTGTACAGTATCCCTTGCAGTGGTCATTGAATCGTGGAAGCAAGTGGTTGGATTGGCCTTTCGTTGTGAACAGCTCTGCATTATGAAACCTGGCAGAAAATTGTAGTAATTGATTAAATTACTTATCTGATTTCTAAATTTAGGGAAAGGTCTTATGTCAAAATCGGATACCTGTACTAGCAAGTACAAAAATGATAAAGTTTCCATTTCTTAATCAAATCTTCTTTACTGTTGAGTGGTGCAGTATGCTGAAGATAGTAATTTTTCATGCCATGAAATTTTTATGAAACAGGTTGAATTAAAGGTGCTCAAGCAAATGAACTATCATCGGTTTATACATCTGCCGTTCTTTGAATGGAAGGCCAGCCCGAAATCCTATATTGCAATGTCGTTTTCGCAGTGTTTTTAATGGTTTTGAGAATTATTCCAGCACTAGCCTTATCTTCATCCTGGCTTAATGCATGTTTAGGTTCAGACTCTTTATAACTGTCTTAGATAAAGGAAGTGAAGATTTGAAAGATTTATCAATCTTCAAAAAGGGAGAGTGCAGAAATTCATGGGAGATAACACTTTGTGGTATTAGGTTTTATGGCAAGGATGAACTCCTACATGAATAAATCTTTAACTCAAGTAGAACTGGCGTTCAGTTACTGTGTGCGGTACATTTAAAAATCTAGGCTTTTCTTTCGACTGATTAAAGAAGGTTTGATGTTCCAAGGCTGAGTTTATGTTGCATGTAAGTTGATATTAAGTTTATGTTGCATGTAAGGTGTACACTATCTGCAATAATCTATCTTACAAATAATTGGTTCCCTTCATAGACAAGGGCAGAAAACTCAATAAAAAATTGGTTCCCTTCATGGACAACGGCAGTCAACTCTTCAAATAATTGGTTCCCTTCATAGACAAGGGCAGAAAACTCAACAAAAAATTAGTTCCCTTCATGGACAAGGGCAGTCAACTCTACAAATAATTGGTTTCTTTCATACACAAGAGCAGGTAACTCTACAAATAATATTGGTTCCCTTCAAAGACAAGGGCAGTCAACTCTACAAATAATATTGGTTCCTTTCAAAGACAATGGCAGACAACTCTACAAATAATATTGGTTCCCTTCAAAGACAAGGGCAGACAACTCTACAAATAATATTGGTTCCCTTCAAAGACAAGGGCAGACAACTCTACAAATAATATTGGTTCCGTTCAAAGACAAGGCAGACTCTGAAGAGTGAAGCATCAATTACAAAGAAATATTTACTCAATAAATTGAATAAAATCTAAATCAATTCCAATCACAATAGTAATTGGTATCCTTAATAAAGGCAGACAACCCTTTGTTGGGAAGTGTACTATGCAGTGAATGGTTTTTATGTTAAAATGAGGTTTATGAGGCATCTAGTTGTCACAGAGGTCTGTCACAATGAAATTGAAAACGTCTGGTCTTCGTGTGTCATGTCAATTACCTCCTGAGATGTCCCAAATGTGATCAATTATCGGTGGAATGATGTAATATCCAAGCCATTTGTTTGTCACACATTCACAGACTTCTGTTTTGTAGAAAGTTTCGGATCGCAGGATCTCTCAATTCATCCGACGGTTCATCAGACACTCAATCATCTTTCCAATCAACCCCGACAATAAAAAACACAACCTCACCATTGATCTCGACTATTTACAAATCATCCCTGCGACGGTGTTTAATCCCACGGCCATATTGAGAGGACACATTAGGAATCTGTGTGGTTTTACGTATCAGTGTTTACTCTTTGGTGGCACAAAATGTTCGCTTCATCACAGTAACAATAAAATACACTTGGTAATCAGTGACAACGTACGGCACCCAGATGTGTTCTTTGAAGATTCGGTCAAATCAACTTTGGCAGTCAAACGAAAGCAACAGGATTATTGATATGAAGCTTAAACTCACACAAATACTCAAAGAACTCGTCATTTTGTCCCAAGAATCAATTTGTCTTCATCTGTTTCAAAAGGAAATAAAATTTGCAAATAAAGCAGGTTTAGAATTTCTGTTCATTTATATTTAGAAGATTAGATATCTTTTATTGTCGTATACTTGCATTTTCTTTTGACATGGATTCTTAACCCATTTACCCCTAAAGTCACATTTGAGCCTTACAAATTCGAGGAATGGGCAAGTCCAGTTTAGATATGTAGGGGCGAGTGAGTTGAAATCTAAATTCTGTAACTTTGCCATCAAAAGCGAACAGACGTGTGTCGGTGATATCAAAATACCGTGTCAGATGTAATTGGCACCACCGAAAAATATGGCGGCACTTAATAGAAGCGTGTTTTTTTAGACAAGAAACAAAAGGTTTTGGTAATTATTGTCTATATATCCACTTAAAATCTATTTAGGAAACCTTGGCTCCAACTTCTGAGACACACTTTCTAGTTTAAAGATCAATAGTAATTACTAAGAAGACATTTTGTCAAATGAAAGCATGGGTACCTGAAGTTAGCAAATACTGCAGTGCTTGTTTTTAGGAAAACAATCCTGCTCATGGCTAAATGTGGGATGGGGTTGTCAATATTTTTCTAAGAAAATATGACGGGAGATATATTTTTGAAGAACAGTGCCTGTAACAGCAAAATGGTACATGATTTGAATAAAAGTGATCCTGGTGGTCCTGTATCGTTGTCTTCCTCCTTATTTGCATAACGACTCTGAATTATAGGAAATGGCTAAAACAATACCATCATGAATATCAATCTCATCATGTTTGCTACTCTGTTATAACCCATGCTGTTCTAGATGAATAAGGAAGAAGGGTTTAGATTAAGTTGATCTCCATTGGTCATTTTAAGTCCTTCATGAATTTGATGACCAGAGCCAATGTCTGCCATATAACATACTATTATGATGAAAGGATGTTTTTGTCATAGTAGGTCGGTAATTTAACCATTGTGTCATGATTCTGTTCTATATGTTGTAGTTGTCGGGGGGGGGGGGGTCAATCCCGCTTCTTTAGCCGTTAAGTTACGATAGATAGCCGTTAAGTTAAGATAGCCGTTAAGTTACGGCAAGTTACGATAGCCGTTAAGTTACGATAGCCGTAAGTCATTGACCAACGAGATGTAATCCCTGTCTGTCGTAACAGATTCTGTTCCATATGTTTAATATGGTTTTAGTTGGCGGAGGTCAATTTTCCTTCTTTATTCCGATTTAGGTTACAGTGTTACAGTAGCCCTAAAGTCATTGACCAATTGAGATTTTATTACACCTGTCATTACAGATGTTGATCAAGATTGAATTATGTCTTTCAAGTCAGAAGAGTTCAGTTTCATGTTCCATTCTAATTTCGTTATTTCATTTAGCCATGGAGTGAGCTATCACTCAAATTATTGTTGCTGTCTGAAAACACATTGTTTTTTATTTTGTTGCTGTCTAAAAACTGATAGCTTATCAAGATGAAATTATTTCTGTAGTGTTGGGAAAAAAGGGGAATTTGCATGGCCATCCTATTTCAACGTATGAAGTAAATTAAAAGATTTTGCCTTTCTTTCTCTCTAACTTGTCATAAAAAAGTGGTTTTCATCATGAGTTGATGGCAGAAAAGACAATTAACTGTTTCAGTGTAATTCTAATCTAAGATTCAATCATGATAATGTCATGACAACTCGTTCATTAACAGACTTGGGAACATGTTACATCTCTTTGATAACAGAACTGATGTTTTCCAAGGCCTAAACATATCAGGCTTGGTTTTACTTCTTTATCACGATTGAAGGACGCGTACATTCTTAATTCACAAAAGAGTTCCACGGTTAGTTGATGACACATTACAAAAGTACATATATTAGAAAACATTCTTCAATAATACGTGAGAAATTTGGAATTATTATAAAATGATAAAATGAAAAATGGAGCAACTTGTAACATAAGTCATTAATAAATTCATTGACAGGTTGTACTTTTAAGATGTCAACCACCACTTGAGAATTTGTCACTCTCTGAAGCAGAACTATTATTAGAAACATTCGGAGTTATTTAAAATTTGTCATTTAAAGACGAAACTGGAAGGGATTTCTCATTACATAAGCCATTAATAAATTCAATGACGGATCGTACTTCACATTGATTCCGTGACTTCTTGAGAATTTGTCACCCTGTCTGTCTAATCAGAAATGATGGTGTCCCAAGGCATTAAGGAATCTTGAGAGGATAATTCACCCCTCCATTCTAAAGTCAACGACGACTTGTGCACCCTTCTGATACTTGAAATCACCAGTCATGCTGGCTGGGGCTCCTTTTCTTAAACTGTATGGCAGTTGATGGGAGGGTAACGTTATGATCAGGTTAAATTGTTTTAACCAGCAGTGCACGCAACAGTATTGATATTTGTCCGTATCCGTGGCAATAGAGGAGGGATCGGATGCTGCTACAAATGAACGTGTCACATCGTTCCTGAGATAGAATGTCTCAGGTCATTTGGCTTTCTTGTTTGCCATTTTGTTATGACATCTGTTTAGAATATCAATGCTACACCATCACCTGTAACAAATGAGGGATTACGTGCCGTAACAATGACTTTTGTCATGGTATTGGGGGCCCGGAGAATGGCCAGGCAGTGATAGTGCGACACAAATTCATTGTTCTGTTGTCTCTCAATACAAATTTCCTCCGACCAAAATAGAAGCAACATCCTTCAAAACAGAAAAAAAAAGATGTTTTGGCTTTGAAATTTTGATGTAATTATGTCGCTGAATTACTGGTAATAAGATCATGGAATCTCCATCTTTCCTCAATGATATGGTCTCTTCAGAATTCAAGTGTCCAAAACACTTGTCTGGGTCGACTTTCTTATCCCAGCTAACAGCTCTGGACTTCCCCATGGTGATTGACGGCATGGATCAGGATGTTTTACAAAGGCTTGTTTGCTGATTAACTCTGGGCCATTCCTGCTCTAGGATTCTCAGCTGATATCCTCAGCCATTATTTGCCTAGCTGGTGTCAGTATCAATGTTCCAAGCTCTTTGGATATATAGAATGTAATCTGTCGTTATTGTTTCCTTCGGCTCCCCATCAAAGGATGTTAATTAAAAGCACATATTTTTTCACATGTACCTAGCATCATTGTTAAAAAAACTGTATAAGCATCTAACTACGATAGAAAGAAAAGGAATTCCATTGGATTACAGCAATGTTTTAAAGGGAATCCAGACCATCCAGCAAAATTAGAGTTTTATTTCATCATCAGTGTAGTAGAAACTTATATACTATGCCAGCCTTTTCAAAATAATATTTGTTCAAATAGAACAATTTATTTTTGACAATGCAATACATTTGTGTAAGCCGACACATATAGTATCTTTCTACATTGTATTATGTCTAGCTATTTGACCTACACAAAATCTCTAAGCTTTAATATATAATTATAATCTCAACATCCCTGACAGTGGGTCATTCTTGTACCATGTTCTTTCACTGTTTATCACCAAATGCTGCAAATATTCAGAATTATAGGAAAATCGTATAATTGCGTAATCAATGTTAAATTTTTAAACATCCCGAAAGATATTTCGTGTTTAGAGCTTGTATACACCTGGTTTAATGGTGATTAATGGTGTACTTTGTTTTCACTGTCAATAAATAGAAGGTGTATATATATAGCTGATAAGTAAACCATGGTAGGTTGTAAACAATTACAGAAAGTAAACAACTTGCCAATTAATGCTGTACCTTCAATGTATTGAGATAATCTTTATCGCTAACTTTTTGGCTTCAAATTGAGTTCATTAGTTTATATCACAAGAAAAGTTTACGTAATGAGGTGTCTTAAAAAGCTCTCCAATAAACCAGACAGTTTTTGTTTGTATATGAAAAGACTTTCAGTTAAAGTGTGTACATACCTTGAGTTTTTGGTTGTATGAAGAATTGCCCACCCCACCAATCAAACCTGACATTACTAGGAGGAGACTCCACCCCACCAATCAAACCTGACATTACTAGGAGGAGACTCCACCCCACCAATCAAACCTGACATTACTAGGAGGAG
>JAUMHH010038890.1:0-24133 GCA_032359455.1 Chlamys rubida
GGAATGGGTTCAAGATTCTCAGAAGTGGTAGATATAGAGGTAAAATACTTATTAAGATATTCAGCTTTATCAAATGGATGTTGAATGAAACATTCTTCACATTTAAGAGGGGGAATACAGTTACTTTTATTATTTGCATTTAAAACAGTTTTTGCAATTTTCCACCAACTACTTGGAGAAATATTTTTATTAGCTAATGATTTTTGCATATTTTCAATATAATTATTCTTGGCCTCTCTTATTTTACTAATGACTTCATTCCTGATATGTCTGTAGTTTTCCCAATGACATGGTAAGTTACTTAACTTTGCTTTTCTATGTGCCCTATTTCTTTGTCTAATTTTAAATCTAATTTCATTTGTCATCCACTTTTTATCTCTAGGCCTTACTGTAACATTTATACTAGGAATACATTCGGATATTTGTTGATTAATAGCATTACAAAGAGTATTATTAAATTCATTACTATCTTGAATTTCTGAGATTGCAACCCAATCAATCATATTTATGTTCCTATTCATTTTTTCATAATCTGCTTCCCGATAGAGTAATATTTTTTTCTGATAAGAGTTTTGTTTAAAGACATCAAATGAGATACTGAATTGAACCTGATTGAACCTGGCAAGTACATTTCAATCATATAAACACGTTATCTCCGTTATTTCGAACACTGTATTGATGATCAATTTACCATGTTAAAGGAATTTGGTGATCGTCTTCCTCAATAACCTGGTACTACCATGAACCCCTTCCCCTGTCCATGTTCTCATTATTTGGGTCTTGGGAGGCTTTATCATATCATTCTTAGTATGTACTGTTTCAATTATCTTCATTGAATGTATTCTACACATACCTTTATCAGATTTGCATTCATGAATTGATAAATGCCATTGCAGTCATGATCTTAATAGCAATAAAGTGTTGTAAGGCGCATTCAATATTGTTTTTGTACTTTGTTTGTGTCATGTGAAGTAAAAGGTTAATTTAGAATATAATTTGTATTTACGAAACTATAGTACAACAACGGGCATGCTAGCTCAACAGCCTTTTTGTATGACGTTTGCGTTCTTTGCTAACAACACGTGTTTTGACACTTGCAAGTTTTTTCATCACAGGCCATGCGGCCGTGGCTATATTTGCAACCCTCCCTCCCTCCCAGTAGCATTATTGGCTGGGTCGGTTTTTTGTGCAATGGTATTCATTATGTGTATCCTTCTATAATGTTTTTTATGTTGTCATGTAACTAATTTCTTTCATTAATTGCATTCCGTGTCATTTTTTCAATTTACCAGGGAGGTATTATTGTAATTAGCCAGTACTGATCTACCATTATTATGGTGGACAGCTTTCCTGTTCTAGGGTTGATGGTGCAATGGCAGAGTTACTCGGAATATCTCAAGCTCACTTTGGTTATGTTTTGGTCTATCTTTTTCAGCATCACTTATCCGTACAATATTTTATACTTTGCGGTTGCAGCATCAACACCTTGTATGGGAGGCTTTATCATATCATTCTTATCATGTACTGTTTCAATTATCTTTATTGGATGTATTCTACACATTCAGATTTGCATTCATGAATTGATAAATGCAATTGCAGACATGCTGCGTTGACGATACTTGTCACAATAAGGGAACTCGCTGACATTACCCTGTGGTCAACAGGTGTAATGGGAAAAGACATACCCATCTATATCAGCCCGGGGTTGAGCCCTTGGTGTCTGATCGCTGATATCTCCGCCACCGATGTCGTCTGTCCATCACTCGTGTAATACACGTGTCAGTTCAGGTTTGTCAACCTGTCTACAGTCTAGTACGGACATCCATTCTCATCATCTCGCCCTGAACGCCCGTGCGTAATCAGGCCGAGGCGAGATTGCGAGGGGGACTTTCACAGACACGACATCACGAAGGTCATGGCGACAAGTTACTCGACACCTTCTTTGCCACATCGTAATGGCTTGTCCGTAACTATTACATAATGTCAAGTCGGATTCCAAGCCTTTAGCAGTAAACAAAAATGATGTTCGAACGTCTGTAATCAAATAATGCAGTAGTCGTTTCAGCCTGGAACAACTTTACATATATTCATACATATAATCATCACTTCTGTAGTGAATAGGGCACGATCGCAGTTGCTTCAATGTTTTGTTACTGTCATTTAATTCTAAATGTCGTCCTACAACAACTGTTTTACACCTCAATGCACGACACTCTTGTACATTATGTATCAGTTTTCGATGCATGTTCGATATCCTTTTACATAATCGATTTGAATATCTATCTCGCGCATCGTGTCTAACGAATATATAACAATAGCTGATTGCTGTCTCAATATCACTAAAAATCGTGTTCAATCGTTTTACTGTCAAATCCTATTAGATTTTAAACGTGTTTTGTTTTGCTTCAACATGTTGAGTTGCTTTGAATATTTGTTTTCGTTCTTCAAAATATTTTTTAATATTTCAATGTTGTTGATTGGTATTATTTCAACATGTGTGTTCCTGTTGTGTATTGTTTGTGTTTAAGATGTAGCATTGACGACGTTTTACGTTATTGATATAGCACATTTATAGTTTGTAAACGACGTCTGCATGTATACTTTATGACGGAAGATGTTTCGATAGCTTAAACTTACCATAATGATGTTCCACAATGATTGCTACATTTGAGTCAATGACGGAATTTTTATATTTTAAAGAAAAACGTACGTTAATGGCGTACGAATTCGACATTTGAATCCTGAGAGATCGTTTAGCAGATAAAGCAAATTACGTAGCCTATAACAATATTTCTATTAAGAAGTGGAAACATCCTCAAGAGTTCAATGATTACGGTGACATTTAATATTGTTTTCTCGTTAAATATGGAATGTACGACCGTATGACACAATACACATGATACTGTGCGTCTTTCAATTTATTCTTTATGAATCAAATGTCGTTGATTGTTATCTCTGCAGCTTTGGGGACACTACAAATAAAGTTTTATTACAATGTACATTAATATCGTTGCTCTCCTAGTGATTATTGTTAGCGATTTATCCTTTGTATATGTCGTAATGGCCCATAGGAGAATGACTTATACATATAACGGATTAGTGGAATTATTTTGTCTGGATCCTAAACTACACTTCTGTGGTTATACCTATCCAGCATAGCCCCTTGGTCCCCCTTAAAAACTGTAAGGTATATATATATGGTACACCCGTGATGTAAGAACAAGCTAAATGAGACAGTACTAATTGTAGGCCAATACGAGCCAAGTACCTGTATCAAGGACAACGTTATCATGTCTATGTCTGAATGTCAACCAATGGGGGATATTTGCTCCTGCGTGTGGCTGTAAGCAAAGGTATCTGTTCGGTTGGTGGTCGGTTTGGTATTTAGGGCATTTGACTGATGGTACGTCCTACACTTTGTCCTCCCATGTGAGGTCGACATTATCATGTGACGACATTATTACATTCCGGAAGCTTCGATAGTCTTCAGCACACAAAACATCCTAACGTAATGAGAAGTGATCTGATTTACACATTGATACATACATATCACGTACCTGTTGGGAACATGTTTTATCTCCTGCACATCTTAAAAGTATATTCTATCTATGCACACATACATACATACTCTTATAGTGAATCTTTTATCTTTTTTTAATGAAATCTATCAAATGTATGCACATGTATACACAAAGAAGCGTAAATGGAGAGACGTTCAAATGGTTAATCTGTTTTTAAAATATAAATGATATTTTTCCACTTGTCTTTTTAATACTAGTTAATGCCTATTGCGTGGCCTCACTACTCGTTGTAACCCGTGCAGAATAAGCCTGTTGTATCCTACTGCATGATCCTAAATGGCGAATAATGTCCCCTTCAGAGTCGGGGTGCTAAGACTTGAACTTGAAAAGAGGCGATTTATGTAGGCTGTCTGCAGTATCAGAAATTATGTGTCGTCTACTACAGTCAGAGGACACTGAAGAAACCGAAATTGATCTGCTGCCCTATTTGCAACACTTTTGTTTTCGTTTTAGTTTCTTTCTTGTCTTTCTTCTTTTCCTCTAACTTCTCCATCCGGCGATGTCCCTAGGCACCCGTCCTGATATGACGCTGGCTGTTGCGAAAGCTAAACGAATACATCGTTATATTAACTATATATTAAAAAAAATGATAAAAAATGCAAAAGTGTTTTACTTAACAACAAAACATATCTGAGAAAATCAATGATCATCATCCTCAAAATATATATGTTGTATGTTAATATGTTAATTAAAAATCTCTTTATTGATACATTTTATTGAAATGACTAAAGATATGGTGTGAAATTAAAACATTAAACCAGGCTATAACTACTCAAAGAGATTATATGCAAATTCGTACCAAACAGTGGCCGCCGTGATTAAGAGAACTGATTTATTCAGACGATATTGTAACACATGGGATTTAGCTGACACTGTAATAAAAAACGGTTTGACTTCAAAGGTTAAGTGGGTCACATATATTTTGCACACTTATAAAAAACAAAATCGGCATTTTGAAACATAACACATTGTACCGGGTCATGTCTCAAACTCTTGATGGGCGGTCTTGTATATTCATGAATAACATTGATGACGTTATGTAAACTAAGAAAACGTGCCAAACGTGTTGTTTTCTGCAATGTTTAACAAGAGAGCAAAGAAAGGTCGTGGCGCCCTCAATGAAAGGGTCTTCATCAAATCTACAAAAGCTGATGTTTTTCTTTCTTTCTCTTCACTCTCCTTACAATTACTTTTACCCAGTCACAGGTTGAAAATCCTAAACGGAATTATTTTACATTAACTTAAACCTTGCAGTGCCACATGTTATTTACCAGTACATTTTATGTATAAGAATTGCATAACTACTGTACACATTGTATGAGCCAAATACTAAACAATTGTAGCTCTAACATACTTAGAAGTGCTGTCAATGAGGAATGAATTACCATTAGGGCCAGTGATATTTTTAACAAGGGGAAGATACATATACATTTTGGGAGAGATCCCTCCAATACTTTCTGAAAAATAATGATAAAAAATTAACTGTCAAAATACAAAATGGCGACCTGACGGCCATTTTGTTTTTCTGATCAGTCTCAAAAGTAAACATACTCAACAATACAATAAGGGGAACCTTCAATTTTTGAAAGATTCCTCAAGTACTTTCTGTACATAAACGACAAGATTTCACTGTAAAAATCTAAGACGGTCGCCTGTTGGCCATTTTGCTTTTCCTATCAGTCTATAAAGTAAACATGCGCAGCTTTAGACCAAAGGAATTTACATATTAGATTTCAGAAATATCTATCCAGTACATATATTGTGCCTTCTGTGAAATATTGTACCCCCTGTGAAATAGTACTAACACACTTTGACTATCATAGTTCAAGATGGCAACATGTCAAAATTCGATAGGCGTAACTTGGGACATTTGGAAATCTTCATGTCAAGTTTGAGAAAGAACACTAAACAAACTTTAACTCTCAAAATTCAAGATAACTGCCTGTCGGCCATCTTGTTTGTCCCATCAGTCCCAAAATTCCACATTCGTAACTAAGGATCATGGGGAACCTTCATGTGATATTTGAGAAAGATCCCCTAAGTTCCGTGCACAGTCGCTACATGTATTAGTTAAGTGACAGCGATAGAGGTAGAGCTCATGCATATAAGATAATTACGACTAATATTATTAAATGCCCATACCCCCACCGGAAGCATTATCATATATACAATATACATGTGTTATATCCGAACCTGTAACAATTGGATTTCAAAACAGAACACCATCAACAATCGGCTGTGATGTGACTTTCATATGGTCATACTACGAACGTGTGTACCTCAGCTGCAGGAGCATCAACATCAAAGTTTAATATATAAATAGTTTTGCAATCGGGATGTCAACACCATCGAAAAGAGCGGCGTGGTCTTAATCGTAAAACGAAGACAAGCATTTCCTTGCGGTGCAGATGCTGATTGAGCTTAATTAACTGTCACAACTGCAATTATAAGATCATTAATCCATTGGTTTATATTTTGACAGAGTGATATTTTTAAAATGCTTTAATCGCATATTAGTTGTGACAATTTCAGTTTCTGGGTGAAATATTCACATCTGTTTATGTCCCTTTTTTTAAATTCCCATTGTTCTGATTGTTGTTGATACAATGTTATAACATCATGACAATCGTAGCTGGAAAATTGTATCACAAGGATTTAAATTGCACAAGAACAAATGTGTTATGTAACTTGGCATTCAATTCAGTACTTGAAATTTGAATGAACTGTTACAGTTACAATGTACGTTTTATTTCGATAAATTAAAACACATTTGCTTCTGCAGAATAACTTGCTTCAATATCATTCAATTCGGTGTTAAAAGGACGTTAAACAAAATGAAACCAAACTAAATACACAATTTTAAATAAAACCAGTTTTGTAAACTTGATAATGACTAGCTCCTTACTATTAGGAAAACTTAATTACTTGTCCTTAAATATAAGGGAAACTATCTTCACAGAGCATTATACTTCAATCAGTATTTCCCTTGATCTAAAATGTCAATTTTGGTTATTATTATTATTATCAATGCTTAACGGCCCATCAACACAGGATAGGCCATTAGGGCCAACAAATGGTCGAACAAAACAAATGCTAAATAAAAACACAATAATCCAAACTTAAAGGTAAAAGAAAAGCGTCAAATGGAATTTTTGTGACTCAAATTTCATCAAAAAGACCAACAGCTTTCAGAATTGAAGAGGCAGTTATGTTTTCGAATTTGTTTTTAAAACATGTAATATTATTATAGAAATTTTCTCGAGTTAACCGAAAGTCGATACAATCTAATAACAAGTATTTATAAGATCACGTGGCAAAATAATTGGAATCAATGCGTCGATAACAAATACCATTCTATAAAACCTGAAATCGGTGAATAGCACACTAGCTACAGAGAAAGGCGCCGACATGAGGTTGTCCTTGCCTGTCTCCGGATGGGTCATTCATATATTACCAATTGTTATTTATTAAAACGTGATGTTCAGACTCAATGCACAGCATGTCAGGAACCATTTTCAGAAAAGCACTTGTCAATTTTGATCTTAAATCTCTTTTCGAAACGATAACAATTCTTACCTACCTAACAAAGTGTTAATCTGGTCAAACTTGCATACAGATTCAGGCAATTGATGAATACAAATAAGTAATCATGAAACGGAAAAAATGATGTGTGACGTCATTAATCTTATCCTGCCTCATCAACTGCGCGACATGCCACATGCGTTATACTGACTACAGGTACTAATGACAAATCCAGCGGTACAGGTTAAACCAATGCAAAACGTTTAGCAGTTAACTTCACTATCTAAACAGATCGGTGTCTTCATCTTTACGTACCAGTACAACAAATAAACAATGACAGGGTATGTTGTGAAATCCTATTTGATCGGGCGTCTATCATAACACTCAGTATGCCCCTCCATACCCCGTGTAGTTGTCCCGATCTAAGTAGTCTCTTTATCCTTGATTGCCCATGGGCAAGCAAACTAATTTGACACGTATACACAGGGAAATGTAATTAGATAATTCGTTAAGCATCTGTCGAGTCTAGTCCCTGAACTGTGCGTATGTATTGCGATCAAGACGTTTGGGAAGACCATTTATCCTGACAACTCGGTCACATCGGGGACCAAGCGAAGCAAAGTGGCAGATAGGCAAGACTTAAGGATAGTATTATATCTCAGACCCATTTAATGGAAACTATATAGATTTAATAATTATTTAATATGTTCTTACAATTTACCTGTCAAAAATATCACAGGAACCATTTTGTGTTGAAATTAATAGATAATAAGTTATGCATTTAAACCTTATATGGATTTGTGTACAACAGGTAAAACAAATTGCAGAAAGGACGTTGACGTATTGAGAAAAAGATAAGCATTGTGTTTCAGTGCAATAGCACTTCTAAAGACGGCATCATTAATAAGAACATTGTATCCGCCCTTTCGCAAGGAGGTTAGTTTAATAATGAAACATACTGTCTCGAGCACACGCGAAGGCAAGGTATTAAATTGTATAAATTGCAAACCGGATGCTAAACCCTTAAACTAAACCAAACCATCATTTTACATATTGTTAAGGAGCATGATGGGCATGTTTTATTCTAAAACATCTTGACATTTACCTCCATGGGTTGACGCTCTTATACATGTAGCGGAAATGGACTTTGAAAAATACATGTTTTTCTTTGGAAATGCTTCATTTTATCCAGCAAGTTTTCGCTGGAACTGACTTTGTACGGATAAAAAAAAAACAAAAAAAAAACAACACCGGCCCTTGGTAGTTCTGGTTTGCGGCCAAAAAACATAATATAACGAAAATGACTTCCCAAACACGACTATATACGACTGTAGCTCGCCTCATTTGTCCAACAATGTTAGAAGTGGCTAGTAACAATGACCAGACATCCCTCTGGGGGACACGATTCCGACTAGGTCATACCAACATTACCCTCCGACACGGAAACACTGAGACGGTAATTTTCATTTCGTTCCGTGATGTGTTCCCTTCCCGGTCCGGAAATAATGTTATGGAGATATCGTTATATCTTTATCTCATTTATATAGTTAATTGTTATTCAAAGTATAAATAATTGTTTTTTTTATTGTTTTTTGTTTTTGTTTTTTGTTTTTAGTTTCAGGTTTTATTAATAAAGTCTATTGAATGAGAAAGCTGGCCGTGTGATGATCGGAGAGTGATCCTCAGGCTTATCGACATCGACACTCTCTCCTACTTCTCCTCTACGGTACACCGGCACTCCAGCAGGAAACTATAGCCGTGATACATATCTTCACACTTAATAACGTTTCACTGGCTTACGTATAGGTATGATGGATGCCGTTTGTCATTGCATCAGTCATGTCGAGTAAAACGATGACCACCTTTCCGGGACCATAGTCTTATCGGTATGCACAGTGGGGTACTAGCACCATATTAAGGGAAGCATGGATATCGCCCCGGACAGTCCTAATAGGAATATTTCTAGAGGGCACGACCCTTTCGCTATCTGTGTCTCTCTGCGTCAGCAGTGCAGGCATATTTACAGTCGACTGGCTTGATGTTCTCTTCACTCTGTCGTAATTGAAAGTTCTGTGCATGGTGTGTTATTACAAAACATCCTGATCGCAAATTACTTGAAATATCCACTTTAATTCTTTCCAAAATCACAGAGCCGTCAACAAGCGCAACGCCTTCCGCAATCCGGCCACAAAGCTTGCCTCGATGACAAGACGAAAGCTTCATTTCAAAGGAAATACAAAAAGAGGTATTTTCTCAATTAATCAAAATTATAAGCTACGCAATTTTGATTATAGCTTTCTTAGAAACTTGTCATTTATTGCCAATAGAATTGGATAATGATTATTAATTTTAGCATATAGAGTTTTAAGTTTTCTGGCAGAAATAATACCGCGCATGCCATCTCATTGTGGCGATCAATAACATTGTAACAGAGATGTTCCGAACCTGGCATACACTGGTTACCGTTACCACATTGCCAAATGATGGATTGTTTCTAACAAAGATTCAATTTGAAAGAAATGCATCATCGACAATCTTGATCTCTATGCTAAGTACGCGGGGGGTAAAAAATCAGTGTTGCAGCTCAAGAGTACAAAACACAAGAGATCGGGGTAAAAGGGAAACTTCATGTAAACATGAAGGACTAGTGCGCAGATAGGCAATTACCGTTAATGGCCTTTATATACAGTCGGTGACGCTCCATAAATTATGGCATGAGTATTAGGAAAAATAGTCGTCATGTAAATAGAGAGTCCTGGTACATTGCGTTATTTCTGTTAAATTAAAAATTATATTTTGCATTTTGAGATACGGCAAATATCCAGGTCTTGCCGATAGATCTGCACCGAGCCTCAAAACATCAATACAAAGAAGAATGATAATGACCTAATACGTTTTGATTTGGGTCAACTCCCACATGATAGCGAACCGTACCAGTTTTACAAACGCATACAACATAGTGTTTCTACAGAGCGTCCTACCCCTAAACGTCACCGAAAATCGTCTACAGAGAACACAATTGTTTGACGATTGATTTGCGCCTTGATCGCGTGTTCTATGGCCGTCGGAGTGAGATCCGCTGTTTTTAATTATGCTCTATCACGTTAGTTTCATATCAACTCCAGCCCAAACACAAACTACAATCTATATCAATTTAGAACAGTTTCATAAAGCGTGTCTCTTTGTTTCTTATGTGAGGTCTAAAGGACGAGTTCCTGACAATGTGACGTACGTCTTGCGTGTACAAAATATACATGAACCTGTCTGTAAACACTGGACACCTCTGGGTCTCTGATCCACGTTTGCTCAAACTAGTAAGATATATGGTCGTGTGGGATACATACATCGTGAATTTAACAAAAGCTTAGTTTAACATGGGGAGGTATATGTTGACGTGAAATAGCTGGCTATAAAAGTCGTCTAATAAATAAAAAGCATGGTACATGTAAGAGAGCACGCATTTGATCAATTAACAACTGTTCATGCTTTTATCCAAGTTACCGACGTTTTCGACAGATTATTACATGTGTCTTACCCAATTGCTACTTAATATGAATTAGGAGTGGGACGACTGGTTCGCCCGTTGTCAGTATAATGTGACCGGGTGGGGCGTCCTGCTGGGTGTCGTCGTCAGTATGTTTCAGTGAGGTAGCACTATAAAGTCGGCATCAGTTCCGCGCTATCACAAGGAGACAAACACGAATATATCGCAGCCTCCCAAAATACACACACATACACTACACGCATGCATCTTCACACAGGGGAGGCCGTCCTTAAATGACCTTACCGGTAATAGGACGTTAAACAAAATAAAACCAAACCAAACTTAATATGATTGACAATTCTTAATTGAATTTGTTCTTTATAAAACCCTTTTGCAAAAACTTCATGCAAAGTATATGCCACTGATGAACGGTTTCGTGTCTATTTACAGTGAGAAATAACTATCTCCTCTTTAAAAATAACGTAACGGAGAAAGTTCGAAAGCTGTTTTTGGTGTTTCCTTGGAAAATGTTCTTACCGGGTTTTGTTCGCACTTCACACAATATTTGTTTGTTGCCTGGAGCATGTCGGCATATTTTTCTAATTGACGGTAAATATATTTATCTCAGTTATTTTGCCGATGAAAAAAAGGTCTATAACGAACATATCCCCCTTTTACGGAAAATAGGGTAGATTTGGTGCTTTGTAATTCATTATTGTTGCATGTACTACTATTACCGAGTTTTATATGTGCAAGCACGGTGTCTTGTTCATTCATCTTAAAGACATGTATTTGGGGCAACACCTTTCGTCTTGCGAGAATTTGCGATATCTAATATTTTGAACTGACGAAATAGTCCCTGTTACAGAAATGTGTTAATTGAAATGAGCAAACATTTTTGTATCGGCGCAGTTACAGACACGTGTGCTCAGACATGCTCAAGTATAATAGAGAATATTCAGTGAGTTGCAAACAAAATATGGTAAACAATACACCGTACCATTTCGAGGACGTTATATCTCGTCATTTTAGACTAGTCTATCAGCAGATTATGTTACCATGTCGCTACCTTTTGGGATAACTGTGATTACATTGAAGTTACAATTCATACATATTATGCATATAAATAAATTGCTATGAAAATATTTCAAAATCCATTGACTTATATTAACGTCAACTATAACGTTCAATAGTGTACGCATCCCACCAGACGCAGTTTCGATATAATGTTAACGTTGTTACCATGCATACGCGAATTCAACGATTGGCGACTATGGCTTCGACTGGATCAGAGGTAAAGTTTACTCAGTAAACGAGCTTTCATCATTATTAAAAAGAGATATAGTACGTCACTCTGTATGAAACATTACTTCGTTGTTCACTTATTAACTAGTATTAATAAATAAAAATGATCGTTACAACAGAAGAAACGTGCTACATTTTGACCTGACAATATCGTCATACGTGTCTGCGCATCCGTAAAATTATGCAAAATCATCGAATGTTTTACGAATTCTATATTTTTGAAGCTTTTCACATCCTTGGTGTGTTATCAACAGAAAAATTATAACTTATGCTAAGTCCTGCCGATAAGAAATTTCAAAACAGTGTTCTTCGTATTAATAGGGTTTTAGTGTTCTGCCACTGATCATCGTTTGGATACTCGGTCATGTCCGAATAAGTGGAAATGAGAAAGTAGATAGGGCTGCCAATAAAGCTCTTACAGTGTATCGTACATTGGACATCCAAAAGATATTAATATGTCTGATTCTGAATAAATGGTTTGTAAAAATACACATCAAGCTATTTGCAATTCAACCTAATGTAGATTCATGTGCAACAAATAGAGCAAACCACAGAGAGGGTATTTTCAACCAATTGTTCACTGCTGATGATTTTTTTTACATGTGTACACATTTTAACCTCTTTAATTGCAAACCTGATGTATTCTTTTGTGTATATTTAAATTTCTTCTCAAGTTTGACTCAATGCAACTACCAAATGTTACCCGTTTCATTTACTTACATTGCCTGTGCGTATGAATACATATTTTCAAGACTTGCGAAGGGAGATAACTATTGACATCTTAAAATAAAGATTTTTTTTTCAAAACTACACAAGAAATTGTCCAAGCAACGAAAAAACGATCAATCAGCAAATTATTATCAGCTGTTGCTAGCGGAAGTGACAAGTCAGGTACTGCCCTAGAAATTCTCCCTCCACCACCGTGTCTACCTCTTGTGGCAGTGTCAACCCCCGGTACAAATAAAAAACAACATGGAACAAACATCCAAGTGGTCCCGTCATATATGAAATGCAGTCAAACAGCCAACTGCCATATCGAATTGTTTCGTCCTTTCAAGCCCCGTCTGGTTTCCTGTCCAATTAATTCAATTACTGCAGCTTTGTAAATGTAGAACCTCAAAATTTAGCGGCTTTCCACTTCGAGCTAGTGAAAAGATGACTGCGTAGACTTGCAGCTGAGCCTGCGAACCGCGTCTAGACAGTAAACTACCGCGATGACGCGTCAGAAAATTTAATATCTTAACGAATGAATTCATCAACTAAAGATGATATTTGAAGTATGTTTTGGTGTTTTGTTTCTTCATATTTTGGCTATATTGAACTATCAGCGCACACCATTATGTTGTATGATGGTCCTTCAATGACGGACTATTTTTTAACATAACATCAATACGTAGACATGCAATAGCTCCATAAACTGGGACAATCTTTCAGAATTGACTTTAACAAGTTTAACAAAAAAACATTTCGATTAAAATGTAAGGTTTGAATATTGCGTTGGTTGAATTGATGGGATGTTGATTGAGTTTGTATTGAAACTTCGCAGTTCATTAAATTTGTATTAAGACCAACTCAATTCATCACCCCATGAAATCGACCAAAGTAAGATTGAATCTTTATGAATTTCTATTTGTACAGTAGTGTTGGGGCCTAACTGATCCATATTACAATACAAATACAAAAACAATCACTATCAAGTTTAGCTCCATTCAGTAACATTCTCGATATAATATATTCTACACAAAATAACGACTTGATTTGCTTTTACCTTTTCAACGTCCTATTAACAACTTGGGATATTTTAGTACGTGCCTTCATTTGTGTAATATATGTGCATTTGTGTAAGTGTGCTGAAGGCGGTTTGTTGGTGTGTTTGCCTCCTTGCAATAGCGTGTGTTTGATGCCGACTTGAATAACCTCAGCACAGCATTTCGTCAGGTCACATTACACTGCCAACTTGTTAACCAGTCGCCAGTCGTTACATCGTCCTTAACGTTGAAATAACGACTACAAGTTGTAAAGAGTTTTGGCATGTCCGGGCTTTGGAACAGAACCCGCCACCTTCCTCAATTGGGCCAACGTGGCTTCACACATTGACACACACACATGGTATAAAATAGTAGAAAACGGATTTGCCTTACAGTTTGCCACGTGTAGAATATACAATGTGCATTCGACATGCAAAAATACAAAAAGAAGCAATGATACAACATGTTTTTGCAGTATAATTACGATAAAAAGCCGTTGTCAAATACGGACATTGCATTAAAGGAAACCGTATCGCTGCGGACCTTCCTCTGTTCGATTTTAGAGCCGGACATAACTGCATTATGATACATTCAGAAACCCATAAAGGTTCATGTCAAAGATAGAACGTTTGTTGTGTTTTACTGTAATAAGGTTGTGTTCAATATGTTGTTGCCCCTCCGGGTATGGGACGTACCTCACGGGATATTAGGATATAGCCAGTTCGTCGAAAAAGGACCCTAATCAGACCATTTCCACTTCTGTCTTAGATTCACGATCAACCAAACGCTTGTGAAATACAATACAGTACAAGTACCACCTGTTTCCGGTGGCTCGAAGTCCCAAAGCTCGTAGATTTTTGACTCCGCTACTGGTCTGATGGTGGTACATATATTGAACGATATTATCAGAAGTTGTAGAGGATCCATCACTGCGGTGAGATAGGGGCTATCGACATTGTGTTTGACACACGACACAATTTACACAACCACTTAGCAACTTAAGTATAGGACGACTATCGTCGTCAATATATCAATGTGTTTTGTACTAGATTATTACAATATGAATATATCACATGTAATTTGCCTAGTTTCCTGAATCGAAGAGGGGCGAGATTGTCACCGAATCTAATTATGGGCTCGTAACACACCAACCAAAACAGTACCAGTCAATATTTAGGAAATCCCGTAAAACCGTTACCGGAACTTTTCTTGAAAATGTTTCAATATAATGGGGATACAAAAACTTCAAAAACACAAATACCATTACATAAATATCCACTACTTAGTTCTATGCTTGTGGTGTTCCACTGATCATCTGGCTTGGAAATTCCGTAACAACATAATATTTTGAGGTTTGGTTTGGTTTGGTTTCATAGTGTTTTATGTCCATTCGGCAGCTAAGGTCATTAAATGACATGCCTCCGTGTATGTTGTGCATGCAAGCAAGTGTGTATGTGTTCAGGAGACAGGGTTTGTTGGTGTATTTTTGTTCTTGTGATAGCGCAGATCTAATGCCGACTTTATAGTGCTACATGTATCTCACTGAAAAACATTGCCGAAGGCACCCAGCACAACATTCCGCCTGGTCACATTATACTGACAACCGGCGAAACAGTTGTTGTCATTACCATAAATGCTGAACGTTAAGCAGGGAATAACAATTACCATTTTTAAGGACTTTGGTATGTCCTAGCCTGGGGATAGAATCCACTGCCTTCTTCACCTGGGCGAACGTTCAACATTATTACATTTTATCATACCTTGTTAGAGTTATAACGTATGCCAATCTAACATTACACACTGTTATAATAATTTACATAACTACGGCTCAGTTTGTATCAGGTAAGGTTTCATTAGGTAAATCACATTTTTAAAAATTGTGGTTATTTATTTTCTCTAAATGTAAACGGAACTTGAGCAACAAAAACAAAACCCTAAAAAATCGTAAATAGGCAACATGAAGAAAGGTGTCTAGTTGCGACCAATAACAACGAGTTCTTAACACAATTAAAAACGGTAGTAGTGATAACACAACAGCAAAGGATGCTGATTTCCCTTAGATAGAAGAATGTATACTTACCTCACTTAACGATAAGGTATATATTTAACAGTGACGTGACAAGTCGATATACTCGGTGAAGACATACCGGCAGAATGTTGTACATGTTAAATAAGCCTTCATACTTTGAGATAACTTCTCTGTGATCGTACGATAGTTTCTTTACTTTCTGTTCGATGCATTAAAAAATGACAGACGCACTTGTTCCTAAAATCATTCCAAGCAGAATTATACAAAATCTGTCCTTTAAACGTATCCTCCGATGTCAGGGGATTGGTTTTAGTAGCTGTTCTCGTTTCTTGTTTTGTTGGCAAAGCAATACTAAACCGTGTGAATGGCAGACAGTTGACTGCGGATAGACAAATCTTTGCTATTTTTATTATAGTATGAGACTAGTTAGAAGCAATATGACTTAATTAGTAAGCGCCAAACGACAATATTGCAATGTATGTAATGTGTTTGTATCATAACGTACTCGGCATCGGTTAATGTTTTAGGTGTATAAATGGTCTCTTAGGTTAACATACTGTTCTGTTTTGTTTAGCTTACTAACACTAACATGCTCAGTTATTGAGCCTGGTGAAATCACTCTTAGATTAACATAATGTTCTGTTTTGTTTAGCTTACTAACACTGACATGCTCAGTTATTGAGCCTGGTGAAATCACTCTTAGATTAACATAATGTTTTGTTTAGCTTACTAACACTGACATGCTCAGTTATTGAGCCCGGTGAAATCATGCACAAACATGTTGCCGTCGCAAACCTGGATGTGTGAGTATGGATTTCTTTTAAGTTGCATATTTCGTTATTTTTTCATGTAACAGATTTGTTTGCAAACGATTGATGAGTTCCTTGCCAACTATCATGCACATATCTATACAAGCAGTACTGCAAAACATTCGGCAGACACAACTTACGAAACGTTGATCATTTTGAGCTCGAGTTGTCTTTCTTGTAGTATCGTTATATTGGCTAAATTCGTTTCGTTTAAAGATACTGGAAATTTATATCAACCATATACTTTTTCATCGCATAATTACAGATTTAAACAATTTACAGATGCAAACTAATTTGAAAACAACATTTCTACTGCAATTAAGCAATATGAAATACAACAACGAAGTAAATTTCACTTCCCATTTGACGCTATGGTATCTTTTATGAATGTCTGTCGAAGTTGTGGTATATATTGGCCATTCGTGTTGACGCTGTGGTATTGTGTTCTTTGTGTATTGATGCTGCTTTATATTTTGTCCATGTGTTGAAACTATAGTAAAGTTTTCCCTTGAGTTTGTTTTAACTCTGTGGTATTTAATGTTATGATGTTGCTGTGTATTTTGTTCATGTTGTGATGTATTTTCTTTGTGTATTGATAATGCTGGATATTTTGTCTTTGTGTTTAAATAGTATTTTCCTGCCTTGCATAATTTGTCTTAGTGTGTAGCTTATTTTATCCTTGTGTATTGTGTGTAGCTTATTTTATCCTTGTGTATTGTGTGTAGCTTATTTTACCCTTGTGTATTGTGTGTAGCTTATTTTATCCTTGTGTATTGTGTGTAGCTTATTTTATCCTTGTGCATTGTGTGTAGCTTATTTTATCCTTGTGCATTGTGTGTAGCTTATTTTATCCTTGTGTATTGTGTGTAGCCTATTTTATCCTTGTGTATTGTGTGTAGCTTATTTTATCCTTGTGTATTGTGTGTAGCTTGGTTTATCCTTGTGTATTGTGTGTAGCTTATTTTATCCTCGTGTATTGTATGTAGCTTATTTTATCCTCGTGTATTGTGTGTAGCTTATTTTACCCTTGTGTATTGTGTGTAGCTTATTTTACCCTTGTGTTTTGTATGTAGCTTATGTTACCCTTGTGTTTTGTATGTAGCTTGTTTTATCCTTGTGTATTGACGCTGTGGTTTATTTTGTTAATGTGTGTTCACGCTGTGATGTATTTTGTCATTGTGTGGTGCCACTGAATTATATGCATCCTTTTTCTTCTTTTTTTTTATCGGGATTAAAAGACTTTTCTACAGCAAATGCCATTTGAAGACTGGTGACTATGAAGAGTAGATGATAAAGAGAAGAGATACAAAGTGTTACAATTGGGACAACGCAGATCTGGGGCCGACTTTAATGTGCTATCTCGCTGAAATACCATGCCGCAGGCACCCGGCACAGCATTCCGCCAGGTCATATCATACTGACAACGGGTAAAGCAGTTGTTGCCATTTCCCTAAATGTTCAACGTTAAGCAGGAAATAACAACTAACATTTTAAGGACTTTGGTATGTCCCGGCATAGGGACATAGCCCATTGCTCTCCTCACCTGAGCGAACGTCCAACATTAAAGCCCAAAATAAGGTGTTGCCAAGCAAGTCACTAGGAAATAAAAGGAAGTTAGAAGTAGAAAGATAGGAAAAAACAGATCCCAAATATTGCAATTAGTGCAGCAGATTTATTATGGTCGCTTTCGTGTCCCCAAATAGAGGGTACAAATGCAAATCCCCAATTCTGCAGGGGATTCGCACATTCGTCGCCTCCTACGATAAATGCAGTGGGTAATACCAGATGTATTCTTTTCTCGTTTCCCTACCTGCAGGGGTAGCAATTGGGACAACAGAACAATCAAAGTTCATTCAATGCGCCATATTCTGCAGTCATCCATATTAGTCCCCTCTGTAAAACATGGGATATACAAAATATAATGTAGTAGGCCTACTGCGATTTGGAGCTGAAGCTAGCTTTTTTCGTCATTATATGTCGACGATAGTATGTTTTGTCATTGTGTCTCTACATTAGTGTATTTTGTTTTTGTGTTGCGTCTTCAGTAATTTTTGTCATTATGAATCGACATTAGTGTATTTTGTCATCGTGTGTCGACATTATCATATTTTGTCATCGTGTGCTCTCCAAGAAGTGTAATTTGTCATTAAACTTTTGTCATTGTTTGGACGTTGTGGTATATTTTCTGTTCCACTAATTTGATATTTTCACATCCCTGTTAACATGTAGGTAGAAAGAGGTTATCGTAACATATTATGTTGCTGAATTCTTTTCTGGTAATTCCCAAGACACTTTTTAAAGCATGTAATACATTATAACAACAGAGAGTCTGTATCTTTGACAGGAATGTTTCCGCTTACAAGTGTGACGGGGAGATATGAATTGATGAACAGTTAGTAATGTCGTCGACGGCAACGTTGCCTTTCTGAGTGCGAGGGACACCGAAATGCATAAATATTCTCAATAAAAAAATAGCCATTGTAAGGATGCCAAAAACAGATGTCAATAATAGAACTTTTGAATTTAAAATTATTCGCTAAAAAATGTTAAAATAATGTATGCGTTTTCTCAGTACGAACCCCTTTTAATAAGAATTGCTGGATAACATACTTTCATTTAAGTATCCTAAACATTATATGAACAATATAAAACCAATTTCAACATCATATACTACATTTTATCGCTGTATACACTTGCAGATTAGAAAATTATCATGTATCGACCTTTCTTTTAGAGCTGCTATAATGGAACTGAAGATGGCTATCACTCCTTCCCCAGCAGAATTGGAAAAGTCTGAGCCTACGGTTTCTCATTTCATGATAGTAAGAAACAACTCATGGATCATGTGAATCATGTGTCCTCTTTTATTGGAGCCATCGTAAATACCAAAACTTATTTGCCGACGCCATTACAGCAAGTTCTTACATGTACCTATCTGCTGTTTCTTTTAGGTGCTGTCACCGAAGATTAGGCACGTTGTCAGAACAATGCGTATCCTTCACAGGGTGTTTCATTATTGATACTTTAAAGAGGTCTTCGAATAGTGTTAGGTTAAACTGTTAAAATCAGAAACAATTAATAAATAAGGACAGAATTAATTATATTTGATTATAATTCAACTTCAAGATATCAAATAAATGTAAATCAGAAATATATTCAAGTCTTATCGCACAGAGAGCAAGATAAAATTAAAAACGGAAAGTCATGATAAACCAAAAAAGGCACAGTGTAATGTAACCAGGTGGAACACTGTGTTCGCTGTCGTCATGTATTTCATTGAGGTAGTACTCGGAAGTCTGTATCACATCTGCGCTATTGCAAAGAGACAAATACCGCCTCCAACACACAAAAGACACTACGCAAATGGAGGACACTATACCCAATAGTAACAAACCCCACTGATATAACAGAAAACTACCAATTCTGCAGGGGCTTCATACAACAATACAATGGACTATGTTTTCGAACATAAATCTAGCAGAAAAACAAAACACTTTGAGGGAAAAACAGTGACTTCGGATGGAAAATGGTTTCCTGTACAAACTGTTGCACCCGTCATGATACCTTCTGGTGATTGAGGAACTTGATTAATATCTCTGCAAAACTGATACGGTCCATTTGAGAACACCACAACTCGGATGAATATGTTTTAATTTAGATTAACAGTTTAAGAATAAATATAAGGAAATATATTGTATGGCACGTGTAATCCTCCTCATTATACATATAACCTGTTCATGCAAAATTAGTTTTTTTTTTTTTTTTTTTTTAGTAAAAATTAGTAATAATGTATAATCCATTCGCTTAAATTAAGTAAGAGAGTTGTGTAGAATGTCGCTTAATTATGTCGATAGAAGACAATAAATTGATGTTACTTGTTAAAAAGTAACTCGTGATTTAACGAAAAGGAGTGGATATTTAGTCTCGCGTATATCGGAGTAGGTAGCGTATCTCGATTCGTCATTGAAGAAGGTGAGAGCAAAACTGCACTTTACTAAATGCAAAAAATAGCACATGATTCCTTTGCAAATATGTTTTTCCGTTTGCTTTGCTGTAATACAGATACTGTTAATGTCTTTGCATTATATTGTTGTAAAAGACTTCTGACGATTATAGAGTCCGTTCCCTTCAGGCCAACTATGTAATGAGTTAACGGCTTGGCGCTGAATTATTAAACACTATTTAACACATTGTCGGCGGTCTTAATGACTTCGTCCTCATATTAGGTGTTCAACATTTTCTTTCATTCTTTTTTTCCCACTGAGTATTTCCACTTGAAGTGCATTAAACTGGTCTGAAAACAATCCACGACCTTTAAGTTTTATAATTAACAGTTGTCAGTTTTACCAAGAAAACATCCTTCATTTCGTTTTTTTTTCTTATTTTGGTGCAGCGTCTTTGTTCTTACATTGCAGCAATATTTTAATCGAATTGGCAAAAATCTGATTCTTCAAATTGTTGTCAGACTTTGATGTAACAATTTATCTATTTGTGTTTGTAAAACCTGATCAATATTGTGCATTCTTGCACGTCGGTGTTCGAGAAGGAATATTATGTTTCCTTTTCGCGAACGTTATATTTCCCCTAAATGACTTGAATTGTCGATAGGCCGTTAAACAATACACTGCAAACGTCAGACATATGTACCTGATGTTTTGAAACATCAAGTGTTTACATAGGACATGCTTTAAATTGCTTGTGCTGTCTATGACACTTCACTTGCTAAGTCTACACACAAACCCACTGAAACACTGAAACTCAAGCAGCAGTGTACCGAAATTAGATTTATTCAGAGTACAGCGAATGAGAAAAACAGAATAAAGATTTCTGTCAATTAATATTTTCAATCTAAGGCAAATGTAACCTGTCTGCTTCCAATGGATTTAATCTGCGATGAATTTCGCTACAGCCCTAACGAACTCATGTGTTCAGACAGATTTTAACAAATCAGGCAGACATTTCAAAATGGGATGCAAAGAACATTCTGAGAAATCCGTAATAAGCTCAAGTCGATTTAAAAGGAGAAAACGAAAACACATCACTGACTTGGTTGTGTCAGATACGATAACAAGAGCGTCCCGTCCTTCTTAATGCTGACCAATGACGCAAACATTAGACTGTCACACCACATCCCAGTGCGCAGCCATCAAACACATAACTAGCGAATTTGCCATCTTGATTTTATCTTAAATCCTTCATTAAAAATGACACTCGTGCTCGTACAGTGCTGTGCTAGACTGAGAATAATATAGAGAGCGGGGAAACGAGCTCTCGAGCCTGGAAGAGAACGTGTACACAGATAATGGGCTTCAACAGCCTATTTACTTAAATCCTGATCAACAGAACATGTGTAACAAATGCATTAAAGGTGACCCTATATTGTGCTAGTTGTACTCTTAGCTTCTCTTAATTAACATCATTTGACATACTTGGAACAAATTGCAGCAATTACTCTGTCAATTTGATTTGCGGAAACAATGAAAGCCTGCCTATTACATGCAATTGTCATGAATTCAAAATGTTTTCTTGTTCCCAGAAGAGTTCGCCCCTTGGTATTCGGGGAAAGAAAAGGTCTGCTGTATCCCATTGCAAGGCGACGAGTGTGGGGCCCTCGGCATAACCGGGAACCCTCTCCTGTTAAGGGGACATTGAAGAACCATAATTGATCTGCTATCCCAAATGCAATATTTGGGATATTTTTGTTTTCTTTCTTCTTCCTAACAACCTTTTTATTTCCTAGTTCCTTGCTGCCAATGCTGCAATGTTTGGTACCTAATAATATTTCACTAAGGTAGCACTATTAAGTCGGCGTCAGATCCAAGCTTATTATAACAAGGAGGCAAGTACACCCACATACCCTAACTTCAGCAAAAATAAACACATGCAGGCATACACAACACATGGGGGCATGTCCGTAAATGACTTGAGCTGTTGATAGGACGTTAAACCCTGAACAACCAACCCATAAGATTATATTTTTTCATTTTCGAGACAAAAAGTATAGTTTATTGGAGATACCTTTGCTTTATATCATAGGTAATTCAGTTCAGTGATGAAATTCCCTTTCACTCGTGCAGCAAAATCCAGGTTGCTTATAGAAAAGTATACATACTAAGTTTAAATTCATACTGTTTGAAATAAATGCTAAAGTTACGGAATTAGTAACGATTAATGTCGTTTATAGACTCAATTGACTTTATGTGATGTATATCAACAAGTGTCAAACCATCGGAAAATACATATCATGTACATGTACTCTATGTAATGATTGGAAACCCTAATGCCTGAATTAAATTGAGTTAATAGAAATTGTCGACAAAATTCTTTAAAGCGGTAATTGTTATGTTTGTTCTTCTCTGTGGTCTGTTCAGCTCAAAGCACATGAGCTCACATAAGGACGAACAAATAACTTGTTTATTTCTTCAGACCATTAATGTTGCTGTTTTTTAATAGAGTTTGTTATGGAAGTTAGAAATTTTAGTAAGGCAGTTTAAAATCTTTCAGTTGTATCTTTCTTCTCATTTCCGCTTCTTCTAAAACGATTAGGTATCCAAATTAACATCAGGTGGCACCACGTTTAAATCCTCTTAATACGCAGAATAGTAACTGTTTGAGAATGTTCTTAAAGTAACGATTTTTAATACCTAGTATTAAAGCAATCTAGTAAAATTTAGTGACAACGAGTTAGAGCAGATAATTGCTCTTCTGATTTTGTTTTGAATTCATCAAAAGCTAGATTGACCAAAATTACAATACTTCACCTTTGAAAAAAGAGGCGTCAATCGATAAACGATAGAAAGAAGGTATTTTGCAAAATCAAACTGCTGCTACTTCGATATCTAAAAAAAGAACGCTTGTATTGAACACAAATGTAGGTGAATGTGCATTATAAGAACAAAAAGGAAGACAAAACAATTTAACAGGTTTTGATGAGCAGAAGAAATAAGCAATGGAATTTGAAGTCTGACTTTCTTAAAATCCTACTTTCATTTCTATTTCATTGTGAAGCGCAGCCTTGACGTTTCCTAGCATTTGCAATTAAATTCAAAAATGGTTATAATTATGACATGATGACGATTATTGCAATGAGACGTTAAACACAATCAACCCCAAAGCTGGTCATTAACTTGTAGGGGTCCGTCTATCTTGTTGTCCGCCACACTCCTTGTCAACGATAAAATGGCTACACATTTTGTCAGATTGATGAACAGTCGCTAGTAGTTGGCCTTTGAATATCTTGGAACAAGCTCAAACACAGACATGATTGGTAAAAGGCTAATATCACTGTTACTAAAAATTGAATGCCTTTGTATGCTATCACTCTTAGACCTTATTTCTTGTCAAATGTCGATGAAACAGAAAAAAAGGTTTTATTTAATCCTGAACAGTTAAAAAAATTGTCATGATCGGGAAAAGGTCAAATTCACATTTTGTTTTGTATTTTCTCTTTATTTCCTAGAAAAACGTTTTGTTTTCTAGCGCTTTCCTTGGCATTAACTAACTACATTTGTATATGTCTTACGTCTTAGTGTTAATTTAGGCACGTCCTTAAGGTTCAACAAGCCACCTAAAAGATGTAATAGTCACCCTAAATTTCAACCCCCTGGCAAGTCATATTCAAATATCCTTATCAAAAATCGGAATATAGATATGTA
>JAUMHH010038891.1:0-10066 GCA_032359455.1 Chlamys rubida
AGTGATAGAATGAAGGTCTTGCAGAAAAAGGGTGAATAGATCATTCAATGAGTGCTGAAAAAGGAGGTGGGCATTAATTATGGCAAATACAGTACATGTGTTAGACAAATTTTACAGTATCAAGTAGTGATGGGCTGATGATCGATTATAATCGAAAATTGATCGGTTTGACCTTTCCGATTCCGATTATCGATTACAAATTCCATTATCGATATAATCGGTTCTTCATTGAAATCAAAGTGTTAATGTTTTCAATGTATAAAAATGTATTGAAAGTTGTATATATTCTTATGACTTTTACTATATGATTGATAAAACTGCATAAAACTTACTTGAAATCCATTCATTATAAAAGAACGAAACCTAGTGTGTACCAGTAGTTAACAACTCTGTCTATTGATGTAACAGTAGTGTTCTCACTTTATTTGGGTATTCAGTCCCATAAAATTATGAACCGATTATGCAATCGATCATCGATAGGTTTACTACTTCCGATTACAAACTGATTATCGATTATGATTTTAAACCGATTGCCCATCACTACTTTCTGTTCATAAATAAAACGGGAAGTTGTGTCATATTTAGAATGCAGGTAAAAAAAGTGAGATTGTTCATTATGAGTTGGTTGACTCAATGGAATGGAGCCATTGGAGGGAAAAGTAAATTTGGTTTAACCCTTTCACCACTGTAGACCATAATGGACCCCTCCAAATCAATGCATGGTAGAGTCTACTAAAGTTACATAGGGGTGAAAGGGTTAAATAACCAGAGAGTGGAAATTGAGACGGAGATTTAGTTATCATTTTTGTTTAAATTACCATGATTTAAAAGAGATTACGCCTGGATAGTTAAGTTGATGTCTTTGTCTGTAGGTGTGGGACTTTGAGAGTGTCGACACGGCCGACACAACGGATGATACTGGGATGTATGAGATGGAACCGATGAATGAGCTCCGCGTCGGTGACGGTGTCCGATTACAGTCCATCTGTAAGTCGTTTGATGCTGAGACAGAGATGACCTTCTGGTTCGCACAGGTAGGTTCATAGGTCATCCAGACTTAGCTAACATTAAGAGAAATGAGCCACTAGTTAACTTTAATACAAAATGTTACCTGTGTTGAGGTACAGAGCCTGGAGTTCAGACCTCAGGGTTCCTCGTCACCCGTAGTTTGGGGCTGTTCGTCAGTACTGATAAGGACAGTCATAGTCTTGTGTCAGTGCTAAATTGTTTGTAACTAGCGAATTGTAACATAATTTAACAGGTCTTCAGTTACGTAACAGTCTGAGACAGAACACACACATTTCCATTATTAGTATTAACAAACTTGATTTCCATGTACAAAGCAGGATTTAATGACAATAATTTAAAATCCAGATTCAAAAGAATAATTTCTAATTACCTTACGTGAGTCTGTGTCACATATTTTTACTTTAGAGATAGCTATATATTGATTAATCTTTAAACACAAAAACCCTAGGTCTGACCAATCCATGCTTGTCGAGAATAGTTGATGTCATGATTTCTTTAATATTGGCAATTCTTCACAAATGTATTGTAGAGAATTTCATTATACATGTATTTGGACAATATGGAATTTACTATCATATGATAATAAGTCTATTTTGGATGTGAACCGAACTCTGGGCTTTTCTGTTTGAGTGGTGCTCATCCAAAACCACTGTAGCAAAGTATTGTGAAACATTAGCACATTTCCTAATTCTTCATAGAAGCTCATCAAATCCTTAAACCTAGGTAAAATGTCTAGCGTAAGTTCTACTGTGTTCCGTTCTAGGATGCTAATGGTGGTATATGGAAGCTGGACCTGTCCTTTTCTCATACCTCACTGGCCCCGGAGAAAATGTTTACCTATCACGCCGGCGCCATTCTCGGATGTGATACGTCACCGATCAGTCACATTGTGGCCACCACAGGCCATGACCGTAAGTCTCTGCTCAAACCAAGATCAATTTTAAACAAATATTTGTCATTTTAGTAAGTGTTCACTCCAGTCATTTGAAAATTAGGACCTAATCATTACCTCTTGTGGCTCACAACAAAATATGTCTCTTTAACTCATTCACCCCTGAAGACACATTTGAACTCTTCTAATACATAGGTTGGAATAGTTCATTATGAAATTTCAGGGGTGAATGAGTTAATTTGATTTTTTGATAAAGTACTGATTAACACTATAGCAAGGTCATGAGTTTTTGAAATATTCATCTACCTGGCAATAAACTAAGGCCTTGTAATATAAGCCCACCCATATCTAATGTAGTGTTGTAGAGATACACAGGACCTGATCATTATCTATTGTGACTCACAACAACCTGTGTCTCCTTAATTGTGATTTGTAGATAATGGACTGGTAACCATTATAGCAAGGTCATGAGTTTTTGAGTCATTCCTACTATATCTACCTAGCAATAAGGCCATGCCTGATACTAAGCCCTGCCATATATATATATTGCAATTTTGAAGAAAATATCAACAAATGTTCATTTTCCCTGTCATCAGCCTCTCCCCTTTCATTATGCCCCCGCCATAAAATTGGGGGGCATAAAGTGTTGCCCATGTCCGTCCCGTCCCATCCTGTCGCGTCCCATCCCGTCCCATCCAGAAGCGGGGACATTTTCTAGTTGACTCAGTGATGATGTGCAGCCCCCCTGGGCTTATTTGAGGATAACTACAGTAATGCCATAGATATTATTAACTCATTCACCCCTGAAGACACATTTGAACTCTTTCAATTCAAAGTTTGGAATAGTTCATTATGAAATTTCAGGGGTGAATGAGTCAAACTAACACGAAAAAAATAATGTCTCTATATATAGTTACGTGTTACAGAAATGTGTTATACACTCAGCTAATTGTTCCTCTGGTTACAGACACTGTCAGGGTATTTGACTACCTACAGAGGAAACAACTGTGTGAGACCAAGTTCTCTGCGGGAGGATCCGCCCTACTTTGGGCCCCAGAAGTGGTGAGTGTTTTGTTCGTGTTGTCAGTGACTAATGTTAGTCTGTCTGACAGTTGATAACTATAACAGGGTCATACAATAAATAGTTTTACTCAATCCCCAGATCCAAAAAAACTTTTTTGTTTCAAGAAAACTCTCAATTCAAGATATCAGATTTTTCTGGGGCTAAATTGCCTCATAGTTAAAGTTGAAAAAAAGGAATTTATTCTATGAAATCATCCATTTATATGAAACATTGGATGCATTATAGAAAATTTGTCTCTCTAATAATTGAGAGGAAAAGTTAAACTTAAGAATATTTCAGTAGGCAAGGTTTTAGTGACACTGTTACTGTTATTATGATACAGATAATGAAAACATCCTTATATGACCCGCAGCAATCAGGACATTTTCCTTTGTTGTTTACTCATTCACCCCTACATATTTAAACTGGACTTGCCCAGTCATTTATTTGGTAAGGTTCAAATGTGACTTTAGGGGTGAGAGGGTTAATATTCTTTATGATGTATATTTATAACATAAATGATATGTTTTATACACAAGTAACCTGTGACATGATCATTGCAGGTCGACCCAAAAGGAGCTACAATTCTGGTCGGGTTTAGTGACGGTGTGGTGAGGGTGTTCACCGTCAGCCAACTAACTGATGATTCGAGGAAACATAAGAACGACTGTGATCTGGACCTACAACAGGCGTTCAAACCTCACTCGTCGTCCGTCAACAGCTTGGCCATAAACAAGTCTGGTGATATCCTCGCCACTGCGGTAAGTTACGAAATTAGTATCTCGAGATTTTTTAGAAATTCAATATAGCTGTCATTTAATAGGATTTAATAGGATATTATATAATTAGTAGACGCAGGCATTACTGCCTTTATATCAACATCAATGTAATTTGAAATACATTGTGATAAACATAATATAAGTCTATATATAAGACGCTGTAAGATCGTACTTCAACTCAAGATCTTTCTAGATTTCGTCCAAGTTTTTCTCAAAGTCAAATACTTTACAAGATGAAATAACATCTTGTGAGAGACTATATCAGATATCAGTGGCTTCTAATTGGCTGAAACCCTTCTAGCAATTGCCCTGTTCTGCTTGTCTGATTGTATTTATACTTGTTGTTAAATGGTACTTTTCAGATGTTTTAGAAATGCCTTACTATCTATATTAAAAATCCTAAATGATTGCTGTGGCTTCTGCCTGGTAGTTGAGGATTATATGACCTGTCAGTGGTTTTGTTTCTGTTAGGATGTTATGTAAAACTATCACCTGTCTTTACAGGGTGAGGATGGAACGATTTTCTTCCTGACGGTGGGAACAACATACAACCCTATTGGTTTTGTCACTATGCCTGCTGCTGTCAAAAAGATCCAGTGGTCTCCAGAAACTAAGGTAGGTCAAGTCAAGTAGCCTTCAGGCTGTTCACAACCCTTGTTAAATAAATAAAGATTTATAGACCTGAGACTGAGGTACCCTTAGATCTTAGACTGAGCCTACGTAGTCACCAGAAACTAAGGTACCTTCAGTCATAGATTAGAAAGAGAACAAATTGTATCTTCAGAATAACAGAATCCTCAGTATATATAAAGTTTTATTTTATAGACCAGAAACTGAGGTACACTCTGTCATAGATTAGAAAGAGAACAAATTGTATCTTCAGAATAACAGAATCCTCAGTAAATATATGAAGTTTTATTTTATAGACTAGAAACTGAGGTGTGCTCTGTCATAGATCGGACACTGAGCCTACGAAGTCTCAAGACGAGAAATTTATGTAAAAATGTAGCAGACCTTTACTGACATGACGTTGAACTAGTAATAGAAATGTTGTAGAGTAACGCTATGTATACATATAAACTACTACAACTCTGGATTCTAAAGTTTGCTGAAACTATAACCACATTTATAGATCAATTCTACTGTAAACCTAATACTATTACGAACGAAGATCTGGGCCTGTATTTATGAAACTGTTTTAATATTCAAAGCCTCAAACCCAGATTCTATGCTCAAGCCCAATTTCTTGTGCTAGTGATAAGTTAACAAAAAAATAAATGATTTTGTCAATCTTATGTAGGAAATTTGGAAAGACGTTAAGCCGAATACTGTTTTTAATGTTTACACATGAATTTTTGCCCATGTTTTCACTATTTAGGTCCGTCAAAAGAAAGTTGGCTTGAGCAAAGAATTCATGCTTGAGCATGAGAACAGTTTCATGAATACGGACCCTGTTTTCACTATTCTGTGGTTCTGCTTTCACTGTGAAAAGTCTTTTCCTTGAGTATCCAGATATGTCGAATGCTGAAAATATTTGACTCTTTAATGCAGATTTGTGTGTATAGCTTTTTTAACGTTTTGCTACTTCGTGTGTTAAGTTTTACTAATGTTTATAAATATTTAATGGAAACTTATCTATCAAGTCCAACCTTTGACGCTGTTTTGTGTACCACAGAGTGTAAAGAAGGAGACACTACTGGTGTTCTGTGACAAGGGAATCGTCGTCGAGATTGACAGTCCAGGGGACAGCAACTTCGACACGTCGCATACATTCAAAATAACTGGACTTCCGACCCGCCAGTTCACCTTCAAGAGTGTCAAGTCTTCACTCAGGGTAGGTTGTTTTACTAGTGTACTGGTGGGGTAGAGATTTCACTGTTTTAGTCATGGTGTAAAATAGAAATCCTTTAATCCATTCACCCCGGAAAACACATTTGAACCTTACCAAATGAAGGACTGAGCAAGTCCAATTTTAATATGTAAGGGTGAATGAGTTAAAATACCACTTGGTTGATCAGTTCACTGTATATATATACAAGGAACAATTAAGAAAGGATAACTTTTATATTTGTAGTATTTCTATCGAAATAAAACTCTACAGTTCATAAATTTTGTTGTGAAAAATTCAAAGCTCTGTGTTATTAGAATTACTTTCTACTTATAATGTCACAGTTATAATAAAAAAAATTCTCAAACCTTAAAATGTTCTCACTGCAATTTTGAGTCAAATTATTTACGTTATCTCAGCATGAAGAAGAGATGGAAAGGAAGAAAAAGGACGAAGAAGAGAGAAAGAAGAAAGAAGCCGAAGACAGGAGAAAGCGTATAGAGAGAGGATTGGAGACCGAGTCAGAGCAAGGAGATGAAGAAGGTTAGTATTATGTAATGTTCTAAAAGTGACATATATTTTACAATTCTATATAAAAAGATTATTTCTTTATTTTAAATGCTGCTAAAAACTGAATGATGGTAAAAATATAGTATAAAACTGTTGAGAAATTTGAATTATATTTTTTCTTGACAATCTATATAAAATGATCTACAAACTAAAGTCTGAGTTTTGATTTGATCAGAGGAGAAGAAAGAGCCAGAAGAGGAGTGGACGCCCTACATCCCGTCGGAGCCGAGCCCCATCCTCGAGGGTTTCTATACAGAGGACGGAAACTTCTGGCTCTCCATGGTACAACACTTTTATTACTTTTCAGAATTATTTGACATAGAATATTTAGGTCGAGGAAAAATTAGATATGTTTTTTTTATGATGTGGCTAACTGTGGCTTTACTTTTATACGACACAGTACCTTTTACTTTGTGTAAAATCCAAATCCTTGGACAGATTCTTGATCATTTATTACAAACATTCCTAGAAATGTTCATCTCTTTTATGTATTTAAAGATTCATCTTGCCATGACAAGTAAGATTGTATGATCATCTTCCTGATATGCCTAACCCTAATTCACCACTGTAGACCATAATGGACTTATCCAGATCAATGCATGGTGGAGTTTATTACAGTTACATAGGGGTGAAAGGGTTAATAGATCGTCTGAGTCGAGGATAAACTGGTCCTGTACTTATATTACTGGTATAAGTTCTACCAAAACCAATGAAGCCATTTATCTGTTAATTTTCTGGGTCTAATTAGAGTTATACTGTTTGTAATTAGTAGGTAATCACTTAAGGTAAATATCACTAATTGATCTGTGTCTGTTTACAGGGAGACTTTGATTCTGGCTACCTGTACCAGTGTAAGTTTTTGAGCCCTGATGAGAAGGCTGGCCTGCCAGAGGAATTGGTCGACCAGCCTGTACAATCAGTCCCAGTGGTGGACTCCGAGGACGTACCCATTAACATCATCAAGTTCAGGTAGGGTACTTACATAAAAAATAATATATGTTTGGTTCACCCAGCGTGAACATTTTTATGGACATTGATTGATTGATTGATTGATTGATAGGTTTTACGTCCACTTCACTACCGAGTAGTTCGGTTATCCAGCAGACTTAATGGACATAAAGTGTTATCTTTAAATAGAACAAGTCTAGTATCAGCCTGGTTACTATAGAAACCATGATGAAACTTGTCTTAATACCAAGTTAAGGTCACTCTTTAAGGTCAAAGGTCAAATGATTTTTCTGTCTCAGAGATAGCTTCCTCATCACTGTAGAACCCACAATGACAGATATTTTATCACTGAAACGATTTAATTAATGATGACTAAATTAGTTTTTCCACCAGCCATTAAATATGATGATATTCTTGAAAAAATCACATTCTCCTGTGTTTATCTGTGAAATGGTAAAATTTGGTTCTATCAGTATATCAATGAAACTATCAATGCTTTCGCGTTATATTTTGTTGCAACTTGAATATTTTCTGAAATTTTGAAATTGTGTTAAGAAATTTTGAAATTGTGTTAAGAAATTTACTTGAAAAAGAAAGTGTCTTGGAGGAAAAAAGGAAAGAAGTAGAAAAGTTGACAAAATTTTAACCACAATGATATCAGCTTCCATTGATTAAGATAACATGTTTCCTTTGCTGCTGTTTCAGTTCTAACGGTCGTCAAGTGTTGATGGGTATGAGTGACGGGGCGGTGAGAATCTACAACCTCGAGACGCCGTACGACATGTCAACTATGGGGCCGTTCTGGACGCTGACCATGCACGACAACAACTACGGACACGTGACGGGGCTGAAGAGTAGCTACGATAACACCATGCTGCTGACCGTGGGCGGGGATAGTAACTTCTTCCTCTACAACTACATGGGGCAGGAGGAGATCGATCAGAAAACGGCCGAAAATAAGGCCAAGATTCCCTCGGCTAGGGTGAGTGTTCTAATCTTAAGTCCATCTTACATTGAATAAATAGGTCAGTTTTACTGTCAACCAAAGGTTTCATTAGTTACTCTCAACTAGGTAGTAAACTGTATGGGTCAGTCCAAAGTGAAACTGGGGAGAAAAACTGTAACCTCCATTAATATAGGAGATGAGTTTAAAATTTGTATTAAGTTTCATAAATCACACAGTTCTACTGTCTCCTAAATTGTTGATATCGTGAAACCATTATTAACATTATGATATATCTATCTGTAAACATCCTTAATTCAGAGTTGAATGTTTTCTATGTTTTTATCTTCAAGTTTCCAAAAAGAATCTTTGGTTGAAAGAAATAGCATGAAATTAAAAATAAATATTACATGTATCCTGAGCAGGATAAGGTGTGTATTTTCCAAGAGGTTTATTTCTTAATTTTGTTGATTTACTTGCAGAAACGTGGAGATGAAATTATAGATGATATTGATGATCCCAACGCCTACAGGTACGTCTATATATTGGATTTTTTTCCTCGTTGTAGATATTTACGAGTTTATGTTTCATCAATACACATGGAACCATTCATAAAGTTGTTCTTAATGTTTCAAAGTTATAAAAAGTATACATACAATCTAACAATGAACACAGGAACACAGGAACACTGGTTATATGATCACAGGGTTCCTTTATCTGGTCGAACAAAATTAAACATATTTATAAAACTGTATTCAGACCGCTGACTCCTGAAACCCTGTGTATTTCAGTATTGAGGATGCCAAACAGAAGTCGGAGCATGATAAGATGATGAAACATGCCGAGGAGAAGAAGAGGGATGTACGACAGAGAATTGCTCACCTCCGGCGACAGTTCAAGACTCTGTTGGAGCAGAATGAGAACCTACCCAACCATCTCCAGCTAAAGAAGGACGTGAGTACTGTTATACTCAGTTTTAAGGCCAGTAACAGATTATACTCAGTTTTAAGGCCAGTAACAGATTATACTCAGTTTTAAGACCAGTAACAGATTATACTCAGTTTTAAGGCCAGTAACAGAGTATAGCGAAGACAGATGGATCCAGTTTAGTCATATCAAGATAATGCAGGATTTTTTATGGTCACATTGTCTAAAAGGTTCTAATGCCGAATATGATACCGTTTCTTATGATTAATTATTGACAGTAAGCAAAATCTAATCCAATATGTCCATATATATACATATATATATACCACCAATGGAGAGGCTGTTAGCCTGTTGTCCAATCCTTTGGACAGTGTAACATTCTTCTTTTTCAATAAAATTTGTTGAAAAAAATAGTGCAGGATTTGAATAACTGGTACAATACTTGTTGTTTAGGTAACTTGTGTTGAGATTCTGTATTTCCAGTAATGCAACATTTTGCTTAGAAATACTGTCATTACCTGGTATTTATTTAATTACTCAAACATTTTCGAAATATTTCCAGGAATTTGAGATGGACAGAGAAATTAAATTTGAACTCCAAAGACAGAAATCAGAGAGAATGGATATTGTGAGGAGAGAAAGAGCCTGGGAGTCGGAGAAACATCGCATAGCTCTGGAAAAACTCCGCAAGAGGTGAGACTTGGAAAATGAATACATTGTCTTCAAGAAAGAATGATGATGATAGCTAAATACATTTTTGTGGTATTTTATAGCCGCAAGGCTCATTGCAAAGACGTCATGTAAATACCACCCTTGATTTATTCATTTATGTGGACATTGCGATGATTATCTGCTTGCTTAATGTATAAAAGTGATAGTAAGCCTTTGTGTTTTGTTTCATAATTATAACTACTTATATAATATTTCTATTATCAATATGGTGTAAAGCGCTTTAGAGTAATTTTACAAATTATATAGGGCGTTATATAAATGTTGTATATTATTTATTATTATTATTATTAGAGAATTAACACATATGCTACCACTTCTTTTGATGGCAGTACCTGTATTTATCTATTTATCTATT
>JAUMHH010038902.1:0-10065 GCA_032359455.1 Chlamys rubida
TTTATAGGTACGTAAAGCCAGGCCCTCTAGGATCAACTGTACATGTCAAGTTTATAGGTACGTAAAGCCAGGCCCTCCAGGATCAACTGTACATGTCAAGTTATAGATACGTAACCGTACATGTATTGTAAATGATAAGCTTGACAAGATGCTATCACCTACCAGGGTATGTAATAATAATTTTAACAAATTTAAGTAGGCGATTGAGAATTAACACTATATCAAGTATAAAAATGTTTTATACTACCTGGTACATGTATTATCAAAATGAATTCATGAAGTTAATTTTTCCTTGATCATTAAGATTTTCCTATATGGTCTTGTTTTTAACTCCATTATAATACTAGAGACTAATGAGCGAGTATTCTGGACTTACGAGGTACCAACAGACCGAGTGGTATCACTTTCCAACAGACCGAGTGGTATCACTTACCAACAGACCGAGTGGTATCACTTACCAACAGACCGAGTGGTATCACTTTCCACTTGTATGGTGTCAAACAAGTAACAATTAATAGTGACCTACATTCTAGACTGATAATCAGTTCCTCAGGTCCGTCTCTATACCCCATCATTTGTTTATACATGTATATCCTGTATGATGAAAAATAAAATTTGTTGTGCCATTTGAAATTTATCTATGTAGAAATGCCCTAATATAGTTAATGAGTAGTTTTACGTCTTCTTCACTACTGAGTAGCTTGGTTATCTAGCAGACACATGAATACCTAATATTGCTAGGTACTAAGACCTTATTATAGTTGTTATCTGATTTTACTTGCTACAAGTACCTTAACCCTTTCACCACTGCAAACCATAATGGACTCATCCAGTCAAATGTATGGTAGAGTCTACTAAAGTTACCTAGGGGTGAAGGGTTAATATATCTCATATCTGGTATGACAAGGTACAAACACCCAACACATTTCATATCTGCTTGTTTAACATCTGGTATAACTAGGTCTGGAAATGTGTTTAATTCTTTGTATAAGAAAAACCTATACATAGTACGCGTTATAGTGTTGGATTAAAACAGACCTACTTACTTCTATATTGACAATGATACATGTTACATGTTTAGTGTTAAATTGATGTTAATGAAATCAAATACAAGGATAAGGAGGTTTATTTGTTTAAGAGATTTACTTCTTTATTGGTTTGTGTCAATATCGACTGGCATTATTCTACTAATAGATGTGTGAAATAAAATAGGACGGGATCCAGACCCACCAGAAAACATTTATGTTGCTAATATTACCTATATACATGTGCAATAAAACCTACATTTTCAATTATTTAAAGGAAATTTCAAATTCAATAATAATTTCCAGTGCCATGATAATTTATATCGGTGTATTTATAAATATCTACTCTGTTAGGGTGATCCTAATGACTTTAACATAAGGTTGTACTATATATAATATTTATGTATTTATTCCTCTGTGATATCTAGTTGTACATTTAAGTCTGCCAGGACAATCCTATTACCTGTATTACCCTGAGAATTACGGTAAAAAGCATTTTCCTTTGAATTACTGCACTGTTGTGTTATTGAGGCATTACCAGGTAATTGAATGGTTAACATGGTCTGCAGTCTTCAGGGATTACCTAGTAAACACTCTGTACATCTGTACATCTGTGTGTTGCGTCTGTCCGCTGTAAAAGTTACATTAACATCACATTATATCTGATTAGATTTTGATGGTCATCAGTGAATGATAAAGGGTCAAAGGTCAAACTGACCATATTCTGTGTATGTCTTTGTTAGTTCCCCTCATTTGTGTTTATTATTAGTTTAGCACTGCATATCAAAAACATTTGAATACCAATCATAAGTGCTGATGTACATAGAGGAAATTATTATAATTAAACTTAAAACTAGATTATCAATGTTGTTTGAAAATAGAACAAATCATGGTGTAAATTAATTATTCTTGTGCATAGGAAAACGTCCCGACATATACATAAATGTATTCTTAGTTCATTAACCGGGCTAATTCATTTGTTTCATCAGAGTATTGAAGTCCATCCATGTTCAGTTATTGTCAGCCTTGATGTGATTGTATAATAATTGCTCTCACTGGTGAAGAATGTTGATCCAGTTGCCTCCCCTTGTCTACATGAGAACAGTATAAAGTTTACTGAAAATTATATATTGAATCATTTTCTGTAGTTCTAGAGAATAGCAGCACACAAATTGATGATTCTTACATGTTATAATCATAAAAGTCTCACCAGAGACTTAGATATGGCTGTATACTAGATTTATATTTACGTTCTGTATCCTGTCTGGTTATAGAGTGTAATCACTGGAAGACCACTGTCTATACTACAGTACTGGTCTAAATGTCTGGTTATAGAGTGTAATCACTGGAAGACCACTGTCTATACTACAGTACTGGTCTAAAATTACTTCAGTACCAGTCTGAACATCATGCAGTATTTGATAGTTGTGAAACTTCTACACAGAACTGTATGTACGTAGAGATCGAGTCCTTTGTAAACACAATATTTACAAGGATTACATCAACTTTGATATACAATAGTGCATGGCTATACTACCTACTATATAGTATATTATTGTGGGACTGCTAGAAGTTAACATAACACCTAATATTTAAATGCACGTGAATGATTGTAAATTCCATTTGTTCACAAATAAACTTGAACACTGATGACCAGAAACCTCATTTTGTAGAGTGAATCTCTTCAAATTTAGTTTCTGCATTTTAATACCTATGTGTTATTATACCTATGTGTTATTTTTCTTCATCCTGTTTTTAATTGTTGCCTGGTAACAAGTACCAAGTACTATCTACACATGTCAAGGTAATACTCGATCTACGTTGTAAATACAGTGTTGTGTTTGTGGTCATAGCTCATTTGGTAGAACATAAATGTCTAAACATCAATGTTTGGTTTAGTGGCCAGGCGCCGTGCTATTTTCCTCTATTTTGTTCAAGTCCTTGTTGGGCAAAGGATGTTACTGTTTAGTTGTCGAGATTGTCTATAACATGTGTACTGTGATAAATAAAATTATTGTTGGCTTATAAACCATTTACATCTGTTATCTTTTCTATAAATCAATTAAGACCTCCACGGTTGAGTTAAAATGCCACGGGTTGTGTTGAGTAATGGAAATTTTACGCTTATTAATATTTTGAAAGATATCTTTTTGTTGATTAAACACCAAATTTTTGTGTATCCATCTACCAGGTATTGATATTTGTATAATATTTAGATGTGTTTTTCTTCCAAAATTTCATTATCAGTCAGATAAATTATGTTCTAATCCACGTTTTTAATAAAGTTATTTTTTTTAATAATAAAGATACGGTAGCTTCATAAAAATCAGTGCCATAGTGCACATCAAGGGAGATAAATCTTGTGATCTCACAGTACACAACATCAAGGGAGATAAATCTTGCGATCTTACCAATCTTCCCTAAATCTGGCTGCAAAAGCACACTTACTTGTTAATTAATCTGAACTTAACAAATATATAAGGAAAGACACAACATGTATACAAATAAATGCTATGATAGATTTCCACTTTTGTTTAATTTTCTAACTGAAAAAATTGAAGCTGCATGCAGATTTACTAAAACGTAAATCTGTAATAGTAAGCTCTCCAAATCGATCACATCTAAACGGGAAATGCCTTTGGAAAATATTAACCCATGTAATTTGTTTACTGTGGACTGTCATTATGTACTTTATACATTGAAACCTTGTAAATCTCCCTGGCTGGATACAAATATTTCAAGGATGGAATTACATTGTAGTGATATTCTTGAATTAATGCATACAGTTTGTTATGCGAGTGGTTTTTTCCCAGAAACAAGTGTTTTGATTTAAGATGTTCCATATATCACTTGTTCTGTGGGTGAACTTTTTCAGGATATTGGTGTCCAGAGAAGAAGTTCCATTAGAAATCTGGGTTGAACTTTTCCGCAACCGAGTCGTAGGTGTCAACCTCTGAAACCTCCAGTGAGGGAGAAAGTCTGAAATACGACTGAAACTGCTTTGCTCAATTTATCTTTCCGTTTTATGCATCAAAATAGCTCCATAAAGCATTCATTTGTTTTAGACACACCTGTTACGATCATTACACACCTCCTGTGGTAACCAGGAGATCACTTGACCACAGAATGTAGATTTTGAGTTTCTGTGAGTTTGCATGGACTTTAATCAGGAAGTTTCAAGGGAGATTGGTAAATTTTGGTCAAAAGGAGTCTCCCTCCTAATGAGGGAGGGTTGACAGCTATACCGAGTTACAAACATTTCATTCACACTACATATTACACTCAACAACAGTAACAGATGACAAAACAAAGTTTATATATTTATATTTAGTTTTTAATTTTTTCATATAAAAATCTGACACGTCGATCAATCTGACCTGATATGTGACGTAATATTGCTAGAGCGATGGTACATGTATACATATATGGTAATGTTAGGGACCAACATAAACACAACGTTAGACATTCCGATCCTTAGAAACGTAGGTCTATAGAAATAAACGTAGGTCTATAGAAACACTGGTTCGAAAAATCACAGCTGATATACACAAACCTTCTGGTAAATGTTGATAAAACTTCACATGTTATGCAATTTTTAATATTAAAGCAAGACAAATTTTCAGTGAAAAAAAACTGCCAATATTTCTTAAATAAGATCTTATAAAACTGGTAAATAACGAACTAAATAACGTCCGTTCTGTTTTTGGGAAATGATGCAAATCAAAACTTTGGACACTAAAGGTAAAATAATATTGATCTTTGGAAAGAATATGAATTCATGTATGGGGAAATAGAAAAATCCTTTTTAGTTTAATGCTGTATACTGATGGTAACATTATAAAAGAATGGGCAGGAGAAAACTATAAAATATCAGAGACAAATGTAATTAAGTTTTGATTTTTGTGAGCAATATCACGATCGGAGCGTTCCTCCTCAGCAGTATGACATGCCGTAGTGTATGTACAGCAGGTCGTTTTGATTAATAAGTTAATATACACTTAATACATTAGCATGATTATCAGATGGTGGAAACTTACAAAATACATTTCAGAATAGAAAAAAATACCAGGAATTTGTTATATTTCCGAAAATAAACTGAGCTTTAATCAGAAACTGTCAAGCAACACTGACCAAAGAAACAGCCTTGCTGACTTAAAACAGACCATGTAAAGGGAAATTCAGATAAGAGCCCTGAAATGAGATTTCAGCCTCACACTCATGAGATCCCAGGTAATATAAGGGGACCCCTCAAATGAGATTTCAGCCAAATCCTCAATTGGAATTTCTGCTAAAACTTCCCATGGGATTTAAGCTAAGCTGTCTCCTCAAATGAGATCCCAGTTGAGGTGATCAAACACAGAATTTTAACTTAACTGACCACTTTGTTAGTCCAGCTGAACAGTAAGAGGATAATGTTAGGATGGAATGTAAACTTTATGGTTTTGCTCCTTGGCTATTTAAGAAAGACTCGGACCTGTTATAGTACAGACTTCCAAATCAACAGCTGTGAATCCCGACAACATACACAGCAACAACACCCAAATCACAGCTTAGATACAAACACTCAACTGACACAGCACTACCACTCAATCTTAGTCACATAAACTCTTTTACCAGTCATCTTATGACCAATACATTTGTTAAAGTTTCTTTTTTTCACAAATCACTCTCAAGTAAACATGTCAAGGAATTCTATGAAGTTGATGTAAAAAAAATATAATTTGGACTCAATATCTGCATTAAATCCATTAAATGAACTATTCTGAAAACAATTCATTTCTGAATGATTTTGACCATGATAGATTGATCTACTTTCAACGTTACCTACCAGTTTGATACTAATGGACATTTCCTGACAAAAAGAAATTAACATTAATCAAGGAGACTGAGGTGAAGAATGGAATCAACAGTGTTAAGGGGGATATTTGGATAAAGTTCTGAGACTGTATTCATGACAAATTCAAATCCTTGTTCCAGTAAAATAATTCTTCAAATTGCACATTTTTACAATTATTTGGAGGACCTTTGGAGGTACTTATATCTGAATATCCTCTCCGATGTTTTCACTTGACTTCTTGACCGTTACATTATTTCAGCCAGTTACAATAAAGTGAGTTTGAGCATAGAATTTGTGCCTGAGCATTACTGGATTAATAAATACAGGTCCAGGTCTTGGGTCTAACACTGGTATTCTGTGATACCGAGACCAAGTCTACAACTCACCATTACAAACCTTCTGTTTTAGATGTCTTCATACTAACACTCTCAGACAAATACTAACACTCTCAGACAAATAATTGGCAGCACACTCATGTGTATACAATGTAAAAAAGTTATAGATTTTTTATACACAAATTCATTTGCACCAAGTCTGATACATCCTTGCTCCCTCCATTTTCTCAGACAAATAAAAACAATCAGTTCAATATTACATACACTTCTTACAAATGTCTATGTACAAATTTCATTTTCCTTTACATCATAAAATTGACTCAGGAAACTGAATTCTGAATTTACAAATTTATAAAAATGTTCATGCAAATGTAATATATATTTGCATAATTGATTTGAAAACATAATAAGAATAATAATGCAATGCTTTATAGTAAAGGGAGGTAACTCCTACCTCACAATGAAGGGCTATAATTCATAAATTAGACAAACATCTAGTGACCTGAGGGGTTATACATATTCCTCCTCCTCCTGGTGAACTTCCATCTCTGGGGACCCGTCTAGATTGTCACCATCCGGGAGGGATGCTATGTCACGAAACACACCTACTAATTTCTCAAAACTTGGGCCCCAATTTAAGAATTCATCCCAGTTAAATGTACCATTGATTGGCTTAGCACCATTTGCGGGACCATCCTCCGAGGACCCGAAAGAATCACCATTTGAAGTCCGTCCATCTGATATGAACTTTCTATGATTATTATTATTGTGAGAGTTATAATCCTGATTCTCATTTTCCACCTCTGCCAGTTTTGATAAGATCAAGTTTGATGAATCAAAGTCATTTCGAGGCTTTTCACTCTCGTACTCAAACTCGGAGCATGTGAACGAGTCATTTGCACTTTCCTCGGAGCTTGAGTCCGGGGCTTCTAACACAGAACTGTTGTGTATGTAGGGTGGGTGGTGTCCATGACTTGCACTGGACGAAGACACCATTTCCACCATGCTCTCGGGACTAGGTGGCTGGGGACGGGTATTAAGTTTTTTAACTTCCCCATATGTGAGGCCCTTAACCTGGCGTGGCTGCGGAGGCTGCACCTTGACAGGGTTGCCCCGGGGGTGGGAGGGGTGGCCCTTAGGAAGAGATGGAGGACGAGCCACTGAGGAACTGGAACTGTGACTATGATGACTGGCAAGACTGTGCTCCGAGTCTGTCCGACTGTGATGTACGTGGTCAGACAGCGGTGTCCCCCGCACATTAGGGTTGGTCAAGGGACTGTACCCCATGTGTGGTGACTGCCTAGAAAGGTGGTTCATGGGGCTGTTCCTGGCCCCAACTACCGCGGGACTATTGCATGCTGAATTGTGTAGTTGAGAGGGGTCCAGCAGAGCAGGACTGTGGGTCGTTCCTTGACGACCATAAGGAGATGGACTCTCCCTGATGGGCACGGAGTTTCGGCCGTACCCAGACACGGTCTGAGGACTCGGACCATGCTTAGAGGAATGTTTATTGTGAGGTTTATTGTGTATATTGTTTTGGTGGGAGTGATGTGGGTAAGGATGTTTGTTTACACGGTAATCACGATAATGTGCCACCACATCAATGTCTGACGGAGCAATACTACTGGCATTGTCTATATCGTAATGCTCCGGGATGTCATCACTCATAATCATGTTAATAGCATCACCATTGTCTATAATGACAGTTCCGTCATCAATCTCCAGCGGGAATTGTTTGCGATGCTGCCTGTCTGAGCTTATGATGTCAGGCCTGCTTAGGTGGCTGTTGGCGTGATTGCGTCGTGCGGTGAGTCCCTGATCAATGTGAGAGCTGATGAAATCCTCCTCTGTGGGGTGCTCGCCGTACCCAGAGTCCGGGTGACTGTGGGCACTGTTGTCCGTGAAGTTTTTATTCACATGAGCATTGCCGTTCATTTTGGCATTTCCAGATTTTGATTTATTCTGTTGCCGTCGTCTGATGCGACAGAAGATAAACACAGCCACGATCACAATAATGAGAACTCCAAAGAACGCTATCACCACAATAACACCAATGCCGATTCCAGCAGCATCAACCGTGGGACCACATTGCACTTCCTCCCCTACGGGGGTACACACACGATCGCCACACGGTGAGTTGGAGCACAGAGCAGAACATCCGGTCTCCACACCTGAGGAGGGTTCCACAACAAATCGGTCCGTTGTACCATTGAGTGTGATTGGTTGATTGTCCAGACGGAATACAGAAATACAGCCGCCAAAACCTGGTCAATGAAGAGAATAGCTTGATTAGGACAAACTTGGACAAGATAGTTATGCTTTCAAAAAGGTGCATTTGAAAAGTCTGTGACTATATGTATATGGTACATGTTAAGTAGGATCTTATGTCCCAATAAAGAAAACCATAATAAAAAGACAATTCTTGGTGTATTGATAAATGATCAATACTTTACTCAGAGGCTGAATACATATTCGTATTTGATAACAAATATTTACCCCATCTGTGAGTACAACTGTTACTGATCAAGAAACCATGATATCAATACATGCCCCCTTGCATAGGAAATAATTTTGTAAATGTCATTAATTACAAGTGAAATATTACTACACAGTTTCTCTTAAAATATTTCAGGCTTTTTCTGGGTGGAATGCTTTTTAAAAAAACATTGGTCTTTAACAGTAAAATATTTCACAGTTATATAAAGTATCTCTCTACAGTTATATAATGTATCTCTCTACAGTTATATAATGTATCTCTCTACAGTTATATAATGTATCTCTCTAAGGTTTTATGTTGTCAGGATAGCATACCTTGTCGACTGACATCTCCATTAGACGACGAGGAAGATGAGGGATCACCTCCTAGGGCTAAAGTGCTCACTTCAGGGTCAGAGAACAGGAAGGCAGAGGTCAAATCCTTGGTAGTTCCTGGGGAACCCTGTACAGTCAGACTGACCTGTGTACCTACAGTATATAAAATAAACCATTAGCTGACCATACATTTAGAAAAATAACAATGACCACCAACTTAAAATGATGAAACTGATCCTACACGGCTGATTCAGTTCAGGATATTTTCTTGAGCTGTTAAATCTGTGATAGTTATTTCTTGTGAAGATTTAAATTTACAAAGGAAACAACAGAAATGTATAAATGAATGTACAGAAGCTGTAACATTGCCCGTTTGTGCAGTTTTTACCTGATGATTGACATATTGGTGTTTACCTGTGACAGAGATGGTGACGTTGTACCAGGTGCCGTCGGATACCTGGACAGACAATAGTTGTATTGTCTGTATTCCCTGCTTCAGTATACTGTACTGCAGTCTGCCTTCTATTACCTGTGACAAATAATCATTCACGTGAATCAACATTTCTTAGAATGACTAACTTATTCATATGTTCAATGTCTAGTGTTATTATGATCTTGATCAACCCAGAGATACCTCAATTATTCATCATTGTTTTCCACAAATTTCAGATTATTATCAGAAGATTCGATCAGTCTTCAGAGCTTAGGTATAAGTAGAATTACAGTGATTTGTAAGAACCTATGTCTGTCTCTGTTCCAGTTGTTGTCTTTCCTTCATTCCCTTACAATACAGTTACTGTGACTTTACATCATTCCCTTACAATACAGTTACTGTGACTTTACATCATTACCTTACAATACAGTTACTGTGACTTTACATCATTACCTTACAATACAGTTACTGTGACTCTACATCATTTCCTTACAATACAGTTACTGTGACTTTACATCATTACCTTACAATACAGTTACTGTGACTCTACATCATTACCTTACAATACAGTTACTGTGACTCTACATCATTACCTTACAATACAGTTACTGTGACTCTACATCA
>JAUMHH010038913.1:0-10065 GCA_032359455.1 Chlamys rubida
CAATGATGCTCCAGACCAAATTTGGTCAAAATCCTCTGAGCCGTTCAGGACTAGTAGCGTTTTAAAGGAAAAAGTTGCCGGACGCCGGACGCCGGACGACGGACGACGGACTCTGCACCATGGGATAAGCTCACTTGGCCCTTCGGGCCAGGTGAGCTAAAAAAGGTATACACATCTACGGACCATGGGAAATCTGCACTATAAATTGGAGAATGATACCTACAGTTCCTTCTGACATATTGCGCCAACAATAAGGGCAAAATGGCGGACGCACGACGTTCCACGGATGAACAGCGATTTGAAGAGCCCAGCATAGTGTCATTAAGTTTGGTTCCGTCTATCAGTCATGTTATTATTCAGGAACTATATTGTATATATGATTGTAGTGTGGAACAATTGACTAAATCACATGACATTGGTACAAACCAATGTAGAGTCAATCCTGGTAGCATAAATTCATTTATCACACAATGTCAAATATGCGTATATGGCAATAGGGAGGGGATCTAAACTTTTTCTATATCATGACCCAAATTCCGCAAATTTTGGTATGCAATATGTATTTATCGCTTCATGCCGAACCATTACATAAAGTTAAGTTATGACTTGATCTCCCTATTGGATCCCTTCTCTGGAAAGGGAAACGGGCAAAGTGTTTGTTGTGTAAATGTATTTGTCTAAATTTGCCTAATGATGATGAGTAACGGCCAGTATATATGGATATAGGGTGGCGTTCTCGATCGCTAATACATATAAGTCAGAAAAAAATATTTCTTACACTGGGCCCTGTGACTTTGCCCTCCATGGCGTGGGTCCATACCCTCTATGTATGCAATGTTGAGCATCTTTGGGCCGATTACTTCGCGGAATCAATTATGATTAAATCTCTTCATTCCTATAGAAGGAAAGGGATTTCAAAGAATTAATTTGCTCTAGTTCACCTATTTTGACACACCCTTAATTAAACAAGCAAATTCGGGGAATTTATATCCCACGCTTGCAGGACATATTGTAGGTAAACATTAATGAGGTTAGGTTGAAACATGTGAGAATCGTGCTGTTGAGATATAATGTATAGCTAGAAACTCGAAGAAAAAAAAGACTTCTATAGAAGTTAGACTTTTTATTGAACATGTAGGTATTACGGTGTAAATTAATCGTTTAATCTATCAGAATTTACTAACCTCATTAATTATCCATAAATAATTGCACAAATCACATCGATTGGCAAACTTTAAGCATGAGTCGGATGTGCATACGGAATTTGGTTGAAATATCTACATGATTATCTACAGCAATTTTCACACGAAAACCAAAGAGTGCCCGAGATGGGTGGAAAGACAGAGGAACACAAACATTGTTATCAAGTTTGAAGGAATTTGGCTAATACTTGCTACAGTTATTAAGCGGAAACTGCAGATAATGATGTTTTTAAGTTTATTTTAAGTTACAGTGACCTAGATTTTGACCTGATAAAACTGTGAAACCCCCTTTGCACATCTCCATTATCACAGTGTATCAATTTCATCTGTTTGGAGTCTGAGATAATCTCCGGAAATGAAAGTGTTGACAGACAGACAGGCGGACACTGTGATTACTATAGGACACTGGGGCCCTAATAATAAAGTAATTCTCCGTTTTAGTGGGAACTCATAATCAACGAATTCATATACCCACGAAATGCTCTTTTGTCGTAAAACCACAAAATTTGGGCCAAAGAAAAATATCTGATTTCACAGCCAGCTCCAGAAAAATGAAATATATAATCTGAAACTCAGCCTTACTTGTAACCTTCAGCTCTTTGAGTTTTTGAAATTAATAACAAACAGGTACTGATTGATTATCATCATAATTCCATATATCTATATGGTCTATCAAGACAGGGGGAATATCAAATTTGGCCATGAGAAAAAATTTGATCTTATTTGGATGGCTTTTACACATTTTTGCAATAAGGAATGAATTTTACATGTATGTAAGGCAACCAGATACAGTATATGGGAATCTATATGTCAGGAAGGCTGCTAAAGTGAGTTTACTTTTGTAGGTATATATACAACAAATCAATATGAGCTTAACCTACCCCCTAACCAAAATTTAATTTGGTATTTATGTTAAGTGCCTGTAAAGTAGCAACAAGAGTACATGAGTTATCTCCCCTCGTATTTCAATATCATCACTACAAGGGAAATAACTCCTACCAAAAATGTATTTCCTATATAGGCGTCTCTTTCAGGTAAAAGTTCAAAAGCTACCAATAATTTTCATTTAAGCATTTGTTTATTAATGTTTATTATGCATGTACTCACTATAAAGTCAAAACTTTGTGGATTGATTAAAGTTTAATTAAATATTGGGTAATTAAACATTGGGGCTATTATAATTGCACATGATTGTTAGTCATTTAATAAAAATTGATATTCTAAAAAAAAAATGAATTAAACAGATTAAATTATGCGAGATCATGCTTTGGTCCGCAGAATTAATGTTAATGCAGAATTAATGTTAATTAAACATTGGGGATATATATATTGCACATGCATGATTGTTAGTCATTTGATAAAAATTGATATTCTAAAAAAAATTGAATTAAACAGATTAAATTATGTGAGATCATGCTTTGGTCCACAGAATTAATGTTAAGTTTCTACAGATACTTCAGCATTTCTTTTAAACTATGGCCTTCCTTTATAGCCATCCAGATTCACAAACCCATATTTCCTGGTATGACACCTATAGTGTCATTATAGCAATTCACTTCACAGCTGGGAGGCCTGGAGACTTAAAGTCATATAAGTCATAAACAGGACACCTGCCCCAATAAGGTCCCCTCACAACATTTTTTCTATTTTCTATAGGAAACCAACAAGATTTTGAAAAAAATTACAATTCAAGGGAGATAAATGGGATAGTACTGACAGCTTTGCCACAGGTAAAATGGTCACAATAATGGACAATGTAAATGCAGTCTTTAAAATTAATATTTTTTCTTTGATACATGTGTATCAAACTGGAATTAGAGATAGCATTTACACTGATTACAAAACAATAAAGTATCATATGTAATTTTACAGGAATTTTTGTGTTGACATATGGTATTCAGATTTCATGAATCTAAAATTTCTTCAAATTAAGAATAATTTACATACACAATATCAATTATCATCGTAACTGCTGTATATAATTGCCATTTTTTTCAGGGCGTTTGTTTAAAAACAATAATGTCTCACTACAATAATTTCTGTTCATCACGCTTTTTGGTTTGTTTGTGTTTTACATCCTATTACAGCTATGGTCCATTTAAGGACGTGCCAGGTTTTGGTGGTGGAGGAAAGCCGGAGTTCCCGGAGAAAAACCACCGACCTACGGCAAGTACCTGCTGACCTCCCCACGTAGTCCTCGAATCCGCAGAATGTCAGACGCCTTAACCACTTGGCCATCATCTATGGACTTTTGTTGAGATGAATATATAGTTATATGCACCCGAGAGAGATATAAACCGAGGCGAAGTCACAAATCACCGACCTGCACGTGAGTATTATCTCGCCACTGAGCATGTTGTCACAAATCACAGACTGCCACGTGAGTATTATCTCGCCACTGAGCATGTTGGAAAAGTGATGTTTTCTACTGTTCTCTGGTAATGTCCTTTAAACTTTTTATTATATTTCTTTGCGAGGGTTTTAATTCGTAAGAATAATTACAACTGATTTATCTCACTTATAAACTTTGAATGAAATTTGCATACACGTTCGACTCTCCCCACGCATTAACTCAACATTTTTCATATGTGTGAAATATAGATGTGAAACCGATACTTATGTTCGACAGACCTTGACATCAATCATTGTGTTATAGGATTGATTTATTGATAAAGTATGTGGGTCAGTTTGATTAATGAGATCCTGTACCGGAACTCCCCCACATTATCTATCCATCACTGTCACCGGTTTTCTTAACCTGCCGCATCAAACTTCATTACTTCAATCGCACGTACATTTCAACACAATTCCCTTTTGAGATACAGCAACGGTAGACATTTTATTTATTTTTTACACTGGCGCAATGATAATGTTATCAGAGTTTTAATATAGCCCAACGAAAACTGTTCCGCTTTCTTGTAACGAGTTAAAACTGTTAAGTACAGAGTTTATCCGAAACATCATGTGTTTTCATACTAAAAATAATATTGTCTTCAAAAAGGAAATACAAAGCAAGCAGAGCCATTGTACAATTACTTGTAATGACCAATTCATTGTGTACGTGATGCACAGATAGCAGTGCTATATCAATTTGATTTCGTTCTATTTTGTTTAATGTCCTGCTAAGTCCAGCTAAACTCATTGGATGACGTGGCTCCATGAGTGGGATGTATGTGTGCTTGTGTGTACATGTATGTGTGTAGTAGGCAGTGTATGTTGGTGTATTTGCCTCCTTGTGATAGCGTGGATCTGATGCCGCGTTTAGAGCGCTACCTCACTGAAATACCATGCAGCAGGCACCCAGCACAACATTCCTCCCGGTCACATTATACTGACAACGGATCAACCAGTTGTTGCCATTACCCTAAATGCCGAATGTTAAAAAGGGAATAATAACTACCATTTAAAAGGATTTTGGTGTGTCCCGGCCTGGGGACAGAAACCATTGCCTACTTCTCTTGGGCAAACGCCCAACACAAAGGCCAAGACGAAGGTATTACCAAACAAACCACTATGAAAGAAAAGGTTTTCATGAAGTAGAGAAAAAGTGTAAAGATCCGAAATTTTGCAAAGGGGGCATACGATCAATTGTACTTTCTTGTTGAATTTAAGATGAAAAGGCGGTTGTCGTATTTTTGAACTGTAGATTTGTAGAGGAAAGGTTATCAATCTCGTTTTTTGTACATTACGCAGATTGTTTTTATTTACATTAATGTATCTAGCGTTTCTTCATTTAATATTACACTGGCAATAAGATCACGAACATTGTATGCATGTGATGCGTTGAAGTCACTTCATGCTTGTTTTTTGTTTCATATCATAATATCATTTCATATCATAATATCATTACATTTGTATGTGTGAATCTATAATGATAATAATGATTAACTAAATGTCGCGGCTTGTCTTCTTTAAAAGATACAAAAAACACGCTCTGGATATTATTTAACCTTCTAATCAATCATCAACGAATGATTTTATTGAAAACTGACAGGATATACTTTATGTAGCCTCAGTATAATTAGCATAAAATCAGTCGTCTGTATTATTAAAACTCTATGCATAGCTATTAAGGATCACTGTCCCGCTGTTATTACATCAATTTTCAATCTTTTGATCATAAATGGCCATATGGTGCTATTAAAAACGTTAACATTGTTTGTCACTTTGCATCGACTTGCTTAAGTTTTAAATAGGTGCTTTCTTAATTCATGATTCTGTGTTTATTGTAAGTAAAACTCATCGCAGTGTGGAAATGTTCGCATTGTGACCTTTTAAACTGATTGCGGTTTGAACAATTTCGCGTTGGTTATATTTCTGAAATGTACATATTCTTTTGATCTATAATCTATAAATACATATTTGCGTTTGGATATTTTCGTGCTAATTTGCTCAAAGCGACAGATTTGAACATTTCCACGTCGCGAAAATTCCCACATTTACAGTATATCTACAGAAATAAACAGCAACATGAATGTTATATACGTTCTTTTATTCATTAATAGATAAGTAAGGCTTTATGTACAACTATATAACATAGTTACAGAAGATATAACAAAGATAGCGCATACATTGTACATTAATAGATACATAAGGCTTTATGTACAACTATATAACATAGTTACAGAAGATATAACAAAGATAGCGCGTACATTGTACATTATTACACATTAAATACTTTATGGTCTAGTTAATCTGTTTATCACTTACTAACCTAGTAACTGTCTGTGTGTAACTGTCGCAAAAACAAGCTTTTTTGGAGTTTGTTGTTCGTTGTAGACACTTGTAATATAAACTCCTAGCGAATCCAAATGTATTCCTGGCACATATTCGGGGATGTTAATGTCACCAACAGCCAATTATTTAGGTTATCATTTAATCCACGAATAAACAGAGAAAGATTTTTCTGTGAAATATAAAAGCTTTTCAGTGACTAGTAGTGACAGACAGTTACCGTAATGAAACTGCTCCCTTTAAAGGTATGGTATTTAGACGTGGTTATCTCCATGAAATCACACGACTGAGTCAATACATATATATTTTTTCAAATTAATTGTTATTATAGTTGTATTTGGGACTCTTGAAACACGTTTACACACACATAAACATGCCCAAGGTAGTAATTGAATGTCCTAAATAACCCTAGATAAGTCTTAGAACACCCATATCAGAACATTCCCATATTCAATGCCTAACATATAAGTACAATGTACACGTAAGAACAATAATCACACCTACAAACAATAATGTAATAATGCTTTTCTGAGTAAGATCATATCACACACACCTCCCTGCCATAATGAATATTACATTGTTACCACGACAACACACCGCGCGTGAGCGGTTGATCAATGAAATATAATTATCACACATTCATCACTGGATTCATTTTTACAACATAATTACTTAAACAGTTGGATTTCTTGTATACTTATATTTGGTATCCGACGTCATACATAACTATATAAGCACGTGTTAAAGTGACGTATGGTCTGACGTCACCCCTTGTATTCTATATAAGCACGTGTTGAAGTGACGTATGGTCAGAAGTCACCCCTTGTATTCTATATAAGCACGTGTTGAAGTGACGTATGGTCTGACGTCACCCCTTGTATTATGGACGGTATACACTCGTGGGCTTGCATTTGTATATCTCCAGCTGAAATGAAAAAAAGTTGTAGCATTAATATCATTTAAGTAATATCTTTTTCCTTGGCATGTCGTATATACTAAGAACTGTTCAGATTACTAACATTCTTTTCAAATATACACGTACATCAAAATCATATTCATTTATTATTTTATCTGAAAGAAAAATACGAACATTTTGCATAGACATTCATGTACTGAACTTGTACTGAAGCTAAATAAATTTAAATAACGCTTTCCTATGGAAAAGCTTAAGATGAGAAATATTCTAGTCCGAAATAACTGACCATATCCTCATCTCTGCCCAATCAAATTGTTTTTTCAAACGAGATGGTAAGTCATTTCCGGTTAAACTATCCTAGATGTAAGGAATGTTGTGAAACGTTTGCCTTGTAGATTGATTGTGTCTCTATGGTGTTCAGTTTAAACAGGTTTCATTTGTATCTCATCGCTGCAGTTTATGTGACCCTTAATTTGCTAATGTCCAACCTGGCAGTGGTTAACCTCTCCAGGTGACTTTTATTACGATACAGGTATATAACTCAAAAAGATTCCCTTATATAGTGCACTAATTTGCCTGATATATTTAGTTAAATATCTAGACAAGCGATGCTCCTATCTAACGCCACTTAAAGTAAAACAAAGAAAAACTAAATGCCAAATGATACTTTCTATAATAAATTATTTTCGTAGGTTTCTCAATATCATGGAATCTTTAGTCAGCCATTGGTACAAATTATGTTGTTTTGAAGCGCAGTTCGTACGCTATAACACAATGGCAGACTTGTCTAGTGCGACTATCTAAACAGTTAAGAAGACATGAACGCCATGCAAGGAACAATCCACTTACGAACTATTATAATATCATTAGAGACGGATGAAAACGTTGATTAAACATCTAGCTCTGCCTACGGGGAAAGGTTATTGTAACATAAGGTCGGACATATCATAAACATTATCCACCATTAGATCTTCACTCTGACAAGATGTTAACGTTTTATATGAAATTCAGATTTGTCAATGTCACATGGTTATATTATTTGCTGCGGTAGACATCTTGCTGTTGGCGCAGTATCTTATTGACGTTTATACTATTGTTGACATTTAAATCCAACACTTCACGTTTATATTAATGATAAGAAGACAACACGTGCGTGCTAATTACTAGATAATGTCTTGGTTTAGATTTATAAGGTCCCATTCTCGCTGCGAGTCATAATATCATATTTTTATTTAATATTTTTAAAAACGTTTTACAGATATTGTTAAGTTTCTTGTCAAGGGAGCGTCAATTCGAATCCTTGTTCATAAACAGTTTTCTAAAATTTATTATTTCTGAAAATAAACTTGATGAAACTTTGTGTTTATTCCTTGTCAAGCTTGCCATAATTTCAACATTTGGTTGTTCCTGGTGTGTTTTTGCAAAGCTAAGACTTGTGCTACCGTATCTGGGATGTATCTGCCTTCCTGTTGTTATGTTTAGTCACGTGATTAGGAAATGTGTTAAGTTAATGCAGGAATACAATTATGTAAACGAATTCACAAAAACAATGATATATACACTAATACAATTTTGTAGACTCAATGCATAAACATTTAAATTATACAATCACGTGAACTAAATACATCTTTTTGTAATGATATCATTATTTTTAAAATTCAAATTTAATGAAATACAAATAATCATATACTGGTAGAGAATTTCGTTTCTGGTCTCGGAACGAAAACATAAGCTGCTTTTTGACCAAATAAAGCAAAAAGGACAACATTCAGCTCTTTTATAACTCTTTCTGTATGGTGAAAAACCTGCTGACCTCTTATAAAATGATTAAAATTAATAGAGTCAATATTTCTTCTCGCGAAAGATAACCTGATTGAGGTAGTGACAATGACAAACATAGTGCCGAGCCTGTGTATTACCAGCTGTTACAGACACGCTGAGAGCCATGTCATCATTCATAAAACGTGTGATTTATAACTACATATTCGTACTTCATATTTCTTAGTTATAACAGATATTTAAGGACACGTATATCCTATGTTTTATCATTGATGTCTCACGGCCAGTTAGGGCACATTCCACTGACACGTTTTTTATTGATAATGTATTGAATTCCTCTTCAGGCTCATGCACGTTAACTATTTTAATATTTAGTCATCAAATGTTTTCTAAACCATGGCCATACATTAAACTTATCATTTATACCTTCTCACATTTTGTACAGTATTGACATTTTATTTTAAGTACATTTATATAATTAATAGAAGAATTAATTCTTGAGCTCAATACATTATAGAATGCTTCGTTTGATTAAATAAAAAAGGCTTGGGCAAACGTTTTGCAATCCAAAATTCTAAACGTTCTCTACAATGTTGATAGCCAAATCTTCTTAACATCAAATTTATATCAACATTTATATAAAGAATAACGGACATTATATTTACATATATATTTAAATATTGGTTTTAATACAATAAAGCATTTTTCAGGGTTAACAACACAACGCAGGTTGAGGGACACATACAAGTGTATAGGGTGTTATCAAGTACCTGCTTCCACACAGGAATCCTTATAATGCCGTATTCGGCGTAGACAAGTTACAAGATATCATGTAGGAAAGCATGTACAAGGAAGTTACGTCACTGCAATCTTTAACATTGTGCGATAGAAAATCTGACAACACACATAATGATAAAAGGATCGGACCTCAGTTCTTATCTTTCGGTTTTACAATATGTGGGAAGAAAGGAAACAATCTAAAGGGAATTTTTTTTAAGAAATGTTCGGAATGCGAATTGCTTCTAAGCCTCTGATGTAGTTATTACATAATAACCAACAACATGTGTGTGCATTTGTTATGAAAGTTATCCCGATATGTATGTAAACTAGGGTCAATATCTTACATAATACGTCACTTCAGCTAAGACCACGCCTCTCTCTGTTGAATACCGTATACATGTCAATTCTGGTCTCACACAGCTCTGACACGTGTAATGAACATATTTCTATTGATGTCAGTGATACGTATTGATGTTAAACAGTCGCAGTTTTCTTGAGCTCAGTACATTATAGAATTAAATAAAAAAGGAATGGGCAAAAGTTTTGCAATTCAAAATTCTAAACGTTCTATACAATGTTGGATGCTTCCTCTCTATTTGTATCTTTTACAGCATGAACATATCTTGTTTAATTAATGAAACCTTGTTTTATGTA
>JAUMHH010038924.1:0-10064 GCA_032359455.1 Chlamys rubida
AAGTATCCTTAAATTAATTAATCATTATTGTTGTAACTACATTGTATATATATTCGATCAAATTTTGAGCCACTCATAGAAAGAATTCATATAGGCTTGCCTGTTATTCAATCCATTTGACTATTACATCTGTCAATAACATTTGTTGAAATGAAAATCAACTACACATAATGAATGAAATGATAGATATGTATATTAAACCAGTTATTGTCCATTCTCGAACTTTAAGTTTTCGTGAATAAGTAAGTTGTATTGCAATCACGAAAATAAGTATCCTTGAAAATAAAATGATTTGCAGTAATCTCACATGTGAATGTGTAAACTGACAACAACACGCGTGATATATGCAAAATAGCAACAGACCCTACATAACCTATTACCGTAGTCACCTGGGGTCCTGACTGGGCTGTGAGTTATGTTTCTCTCAGAGAGGCGGCCACTTGTCCTCCTACCTGTAAGACAGGTAAAACACGACTAATTGCTCGACCTATACAAGATTAGTGGCGACAAGCGACCAACAAGCGTCTGTGCTAGGACCATAACACATCGAATAGAGACAGAATCTTTTTTGTACGATGCAACGCACGAAGATCTACCGACAAAATCTGGACTTGGAAAGACGTTTATATTTTGATTAGCATGTTATGCAATTCTGGAATTGGACCTATTAACAACACTGTACAGAGTGACAATAATTATTTGGAAATATTTAGCAGGTATGTGGTATAGCACGTATGTGCCTACAATGGACGTGAGCTGATAATTTATTACTTATTAATATTTAATTGTTTTAATTTAAAAATAATTAACTGCAAATATATATTAAAGGTTTAAATGACTTTTATATTCCTTAGCGGAATTATGTTGATGTTTTATAGAAGTCAAATTACCTTAAATTGTTCTATTTTGCTGGAGGTGACGGTTATAAACTTCTATACTGAGTTCGAATTCGAATTTTGACAGATTTTATAAATGTACCGAGTAGCAAAGTTCTATTCATTTATGACATTGTTTATGGATATCTTATGTAAATGTACGTTAATTATAATCGGATAAGGTAATGTACGTATTATGAAACAACACGTGTGGTTATTTATCAAATGACAACAACGTAAGATAATAAAGCATTAGAATGATGCTCTTTCCCCCAAATTTTGACCATATACTGCCATTTTGTTCATATTTTGAGAGAGAACATTTGCTGCTACGCATACATCTTAGATTTCAATAATTGGAATTTTCTAAATGCTAACTGATGTACACCTTTTCATTACATTTTGTTTATTATAACAGCGGGAAATACTTTTCACTTAAAAAGTTGTATAATAGTGTACCGATTGACGTAAAGGTATGAGGAATCAGCCATAGTGGGCTGAGGCTATAACGTGGCTCCTGCTATGACATGCACTTGATAAGGCTTGTGTGTATGTGGTTGCTTGTTTAATGCCATCATTATTACTGTTGTTTTTTACCTGCTGTAGTGAAATTACTTTATATGAGCATGTGTCATCTCGCCCCGGGACAATTAAAAGAGACAACCCATGGAAGACGTTATAAATGATATTTGTTAAAGCCGGTCAGTTGCTTTCGTGGGTGTAATAGCGTAAGCAAGTTGAAGTTGGCATTAGCTATTAATTTAGTTTTCATTGAATCTTTTAGAAGATTTGGTTGAATAGAGGTAAGGAATACATATTAAATTGCTTGTTTACCTGTTGCTAATTGACATTACGACATTTTCTTAAGAGCTCATCATATTGACTACCGCTTCTAACAATGACGTCATATCTTTACTGCTGACTGATGTTGATACCCTGGCGTCATTTTAACTATTGACTATTAACACTGAAATGCTGACGTCATCATACATACTCTACTAACATTGAAATGATGACTTCGTCTTAACTATCGACTGTAACACTGAAACGCTGATGTCAACTTAACCACTAAGACTGAAATAATGACGTCGGTTTTACTACCGACTATGACTGACGTGGCAGCCCCATCTGTTTAACGGACTCTAAAACTGACCTACATATATACTATCGACTGTAACACTGTACCGATGACCTCGTAGTTCCTACCCACTCAAACGCTCACAAGATGATGCCACAATTGCTACTGACTCTAATATATTGATATATTGACGTCAACTGTTTACTACCAACTAATATTGACACCCTTACTTCATCCTAACTTCTGACTTTGACAAAGACACACTGACGGCATCTTTACTGCTGACTAAAACTGACACCCATAATTCCCTACTCCACCATTGACTGTGGTTAACGTTGTATTCACAACGATTTGCCCTCATTGGTTATATTAATCGTGGTTGTATTCAGAATGGGTGTAAGCACCGTGATTGTATTTACCACGATTGTATTCACAATATCTGTGTTCAAAATGGTTGTATTCATGATGGGTGTATTCACAGTGACTGCCTTCGGAATGAGCTTATTTACAATTGTTGTATTAACCATGGTTTTATTAAAACAAAATTTGTATTCGCAAAGGTTAGGTTAACAAAGTAGTATTGCATATTATAAATCTTTCATATTACATACGGTATTAACACTGTATTGTTTAAGACAAAAACTCATAAAATGACATTCTGACACTTTGATTAATATTGTGATCAATGACAAGTAATGATAAATGATGGAGTGGACCACCATTTAATTGAATGTTTGCGTTTGACAAGTGAACGAAAAAAAATGTCCATGTCTTGTTCTGATTGTTTGAATCGTTGCTTTTCCGTTCCTACAAGAAATTAGGTAGAAAAATTAAATTGTATTTTTTTTATTTTTTTTTCAGAGGAGGGGTATTTTGGTTTTTTATTCATATATGGGAAGGGGAGTTTTGTTTGTATAAAATGAAAATATCGGTGATTTTAATGAAGTTTACAATTCACGCACCGAATAACATTTATGTACATGGTCACTGTTTTCAACTGACTGACACTAGACATTTATGACTCTTATTCATCATGAATACAGCATGCTTTGTTAAAAGGTCACAGCGACATCTAAGGGGCTATGTATAATTAGCGCTGACATGATCCAGCAGGTCATACGTTGAAATGTTTGCTGTGAACGCACTTGTTTTAGCAGTAGTCTTATTTAAGTGCTATTTACGCTAGCTCTAACGCGTTACATTATTCACAGTGATAACTGTAGAAGAAGTCTGTCGATAACTATAGGAGAATGATGTTCGAAATAGTACGTTTTCTACGATGCACATATTCATGGTTATGTAAGTTGTTTTGTGTCAATGAATGCCAAAAAATGAGTGGACAAATATTAAACTTTACAATGTATTAAGTTTGTACCTAACTGTAACTTAGAAACGATACCACCTCTGATATAATTTTAGAACATATATCATATATATTATTGAATGTAAATATATTTTAAGTACACATATATTTTTATTGCATATATATATTTACAATTATTGAATACATTTATAAAATAAAGCATATATATATATTTACAGTTATTGAATACAAAAAGAATTATTCGAACATAAATATAAAATACAAAATTATTTATTATTGCAACGTTTGACGCGCATGTGTATAGAATACAAATGCATCATTGTTATATTTAGTTCAATCATGGTGTTTTATACATGCGGTAGGCTAACACTTAAATCAGAACTACCCTGATTGATTTATCTTTTGTAACAAACATAATAAATTTACATTCTTTTTCTAATTACAGAGTTATCTTGCATGATGCTGGATCATTGGTGGTAATGAAATGGAACGACATCAGTGTGGTGTAAAGTGATGGTGATCAGGAATCCTAGAAATCTAGCAACTTTCATATTCCATAAATATCGTCATCATCATCGTCAAAGCCATGAAAACGGGACATTTTATGGAAATCCAAGTCTTTATCAGTTTGTTTATATTTAGTAGCGTTTTGTCATCACGTGATGCTGACGTATGTGGCATCCCTGCCTGCATGAACAAGACGAGCCTTCTGCCACCTATTACCATGTTCAGTCTCCATGGCAACTACGTGCCCTTCAAGGGGATGGCGTATCTACTTCAGCCGCCGCGTGGCATGCACTGCTACATAAATCTCACCACCATTTTACATAATTACAACTTCACCCAAGAACCTGCTGTTGCAATATTAGCTATCCATTGTCAGCGACCTTTCATCATACATATGAGTGAGTATGTTGGAGACCCCCTAAATCATATGTGGTACTACTTCCAAATGCAGGGATGTAGGACTACCTACAGAAGTCTGAACCGTCTATCTACTGCTGTTGACTTAAAAACCATCACCCTACCAAGCAAAGCCTATATACATACAAATGCTTCAGACTGTCTCTCGTCAAACGAATCCATCCCAGAATGTCATGCCATTTACAATGTGCAATCAATTTGGATTACTCATTCCTATGGCTACCCGGAACAGGACCTCGTTGACCTATTCCGGTGCGCTGATGTGTTCCCTAATATGACAGAATTGACTGTGACAAATATGTCTCTAACGGAACTTCCGCCGTCCATTATCCGAAAGATTCCTAACGTTCAGTCCTTAGAAATATCTAACTGTCAACTCACTCTTCCACCTAAAGACTTTCCCTGGACGGAGCAGTCGGTCAGGTTAACAGGTAACCTCACTATGGAACAATATTTCCTTGAGCATTATGCAAAACCTTTTAACATTGAACTTGACCCTAACCTATACCGAAGAATTCTTAATCTTAACTTCAATCGAATAGCAAATCTATCAAACTTTCTGTTTAAAGGTCATCTCCAAATGATTCGGTTGTCGGGAAATGGAATGATAGAAATAGGGTCGTCAACATTTCGCCATCTTGTTGGTATTCAGCATATTGACTTGTCTATAAATAAACTGAGGTCGGTACCGGAAGGTCTTTTCCTAGGATTAACCAGCCTCCGACATATTGATTTGAGCAGTAATGATTTAGAGTCGTTACCAACTAAACTTTTTAAAGATGTTACAAATGTAATACATCTCAATCTCGCTAACAATTCCTTGGAGCATCTACCGAATGGAGTTTTCTCAACTCTATCACACCTAAAAGAAATCCATTTAGAGCACAACAAATTAGTGAGGATAGAGGCCAAGTCATTTCTTATTACTTCCTCCACCCTGACTATGTTGTATTTTGATAGTAACCCTCTCAGGGTTGTGCCTGATATTGTTTTCTACCTACGTTACCTCAATACAGCCTACCTCAGGAACACGTTTATATCCTTCAATAACTTGACAGAGATCACATCTCGCGTGAACTGGTCTCGGCTGACCGATGCCGTGATTAAGTCGACCAGTAGTGCAAACCTTGACCTGAACAAACCAGCTGACACGTTACGAAAGGTGGACCTCACCGGAAGTGCAATAACAACTCTCTGGATCCAGCCAAATTTAACCGAATTCCAACATACTTTTCTTCTTCTTCTCCTGCGCCATTTCCATTTCATTCTAGACAACAATAGGATCACTTGTGACTGCAATATTATCACTTTCTCAAAATGGATCTATAAACTAAAACGTGATGGGCTGTTGACTGGTACAGAATATTTCTTTACCGAATGGATTTGTATGTATCCATTTGAACTCAGGGGGAGACGACTCCTTAACGTAAAGCCAGAGGAGACCTACTGTGTTACTAACGTCACGAACTGTCCAGCAGAGTGTTGGTGCTACAAGCGATCTGTGTCGGAGGTCATCATCGTGGACTGTCGGGATCGGAGTTTGGAGGCATTGCCGAGTGTTCTACCAGATGGTCGACTTGACTTGTGGTTCCATCGAAACAACATATCCGTCTTAGAAAACAAGGCGTATCTGTCTCGAGTAAGACAACTCGTCCTCAGTTACAATAACCTAGAATTCATCGAAAGCTCGGCAGTATCTTCTTTGAAAAATGTGATGCTATTTTATCTTGATTCGAATCTTCTAGCAATTCTCCCAGCTCAATTTAGGGATATGAAAACTCCTTTGATAATGCTTAAGAACAATCCTTTCCGTTGCGATTGCAATACCTTGTGGATGAAGTCATGGATACTAAATCACCAAAGTCGCATTCCCGACTGGACGGAGATTTCTTGTAACAGTCAGAACGACGATGGGACGCAATTCGTCAGTCTACCTGACAAAGAGTTTATATGTGTAGAGGATTTTGATTCCGTGAAACATGTCATCACTCCAGTCGTGTCTAGCTCGCTATCCCTGGCAGTGTTTTTGGTAGCACTTGGTTTACTCTACATATACCGTCTGGAGGTGAAGGTCCTTTTGTATATATACTGTGGCATTCATCCATTCGACAAGGACAAGAAGGGTGGAAAGGAGAAAATAGACGCCGTCGTCATACATGGTCCGGGTGTAACAGACTGGGTGATGAAAAACATCGTCACGTATCTGGAGGAGGACGCTCAACATTACGTCATCTGTGAGATTAACAGAGATTTTGTAGCAGGGTTTTCCTATCAGGAGAATATAGTTAGTATCGTACGCCGGAGTAAACGGATGATTCTGGTTCTGTCGGACGAAATGACGGACACACACGACATGTTCAAAGTAGCGTGGAGAGAGGCACAATTGAAAATCAAAGAAAAGAGGACAAATTACGTCATTGTTATAGGCCACAACACACCAAGAAAGAAACTGACAAACAAGGATCTTAAACGGTACCTTAAACGTGGAAGATTTGTACACACAGGTGAAGCTCTCCTCCGCGAAAAAATATTATACTCGATGCCAAATTATAAATACACTGCTGATAATGGTGGAGTCCGAGGACTACCGGATATTAGAAAATGTATACAAAATACTTACGATACAGATGATAAAGGGGAAGACGAAATTCAATTTGACGCATTCCTTGCCTATGGTGACACTGATAGAGAATTTGCTGTCAACGCCCTTCGAACTGATTTAGAGAAAAACGGATATACGTTAATAATACCAGATCGCGATTTCCCTCCAGGAGCATCAAAAGAGGAAAATGTACTCGAAGCGGTGTCACGCTGTCATCACACGCTCTTCATTTTGTCAGGGGAACATCTTGAGGATGAATGGTCCCTCTTCACCTTCCGTTCAGCCATTGAGAAATCCTTACGTAATAAAAGCAATCACCTTATCTTATTGTCCGCACTCAAAGAGGACATAATCATAGTTGATGAGGAAGTCAAATATCATATGAAGACACAGGTCGGACTTGATATAAAGAGTCCTTGGTTCTGGGAAAGGCTTCACAAGGCTCTGCCGCCAAAAGGTGAGGGTCAAGGTCAGGAAACATTCGTAGCGGACGAGAAAAACGTGGAAGAGTTAGAAAGAATAAAATTACTGAAAGAAAAAGAAAATGAGGAAAAAGAAAAGGAAATGGAGAGAATGAAAATGTTCAAAGAGGACGCGGATGAGAACGATGGAAAAGTTAAAGAAACTGAAAGATTGAAAATGAAAAATGGAGATTCATTTCTCTTACACGAAAAGGATATATATAACAATGAGATCACTGATATTGACATCAAACAAATAGAAGGACATGAAAGCTTGCTGTTTAGAGCAAAATTAAAAGAAATAGAACTAGACAATGAAGAGGATAAAGAAGAAATTCCAGAAGAAATCAAACAAAATAAAAATTTAGAAGTTACCTATGTTTGAAAAGTTGAAAGTTTGAAATATTAACAATTTATAGGGATTTATATATAAAAGAATGTGTTTATTCAAAGTAAAAAAGTATAGCCTAAATGATCTTCATCTTCTACACTTACAAAAGAAAAAGAGAACCATTTGCAAAATGACAAAACAAGCAATGAGCTGTAGAATCTTGTGGCCAAATTATTCCTTGTACACGTGCGGCCTTAATTTCCAACTGGCTTTTTTTTGTTTCGTCATCTGACATGTCACGCCAAGCCTGGTCACATTTTATTATCATTAATTCGTATTCGCTTTTAATGTGTTATTTTATGGTGAGTTAATTGTCAGGTTTGTCTCAGGGAAATATATCTTTGTATAATATATAATGTACAGGTAACATTTACTGTATAATGCATTATTTATATGCATATTAAAAGGTTTTTTATTATAAGCTTATATTGTTCTTTTGAAAATTTCATTTGTCTAATGAAAGTCACGTGATTTTCTGAAAAAATATATATTGATGTGTCGTGTGACAAAATACCAAGCTTTCCGGTTCGTTTAGACAGAAATGAATGGATTCGTTTATCAATAACGTGAACAATTGTATTAATACAGAAATCAAACAATTCACGTTAAAAATTATTGACTTTAAATGTTGAAAAGGTGTTTTCCTTTTTCAAAATACAAAGCTATTAATAAGTAATTTAAGTTAAAAAACATTCGAAGTCAGTAAAAACAAAATTTGGATTTTAATATTTTTTAAATGTAAATGTTCAAATAAACAAAATATGGTGGATTTGTTGTTTCATGTGAAGATTTAAGTTTGAAAATGCTTGAAGTGACATTTTATAATTCAGCAGCTTTTACCGTTTAAGTCCATATATAGTAGAGTCAAGCTAAAAACATATCCACCAGTCCAAGGTCAATATTTTACTTCGTGTTGACAAACCCATGAATCGACCTTGTCAAAGGGTTATAATTGTAAGTATACATTTATTTCTCGATAGCTATGATATAATATACTTTATAATGTTATGTAATAAAAAATGTGTAAAGTTTATTTGCTGTAATAATTGATTTGATCACCGTTTAATGTTTCGTTGAGTTCTGTACACATAATATGTAGTCGACCTGGTGTGTTTTTCATTATACATTTATATGAATAAGAATTGAAATTAATGGTCCGGCAATGACAATAAATTAATGTATTAATGCGTTTGGAAGGTTTGATTTACGATTGTTTTCCATTCCATGGCACACCTCAATACATATTTATCTTTACCAGTATGCGTATTAGCATAATTATTAAGTAGCCTTACTGTAATAAAGGGGTTCATTTACAAATTACAAACATTCTCTTGCAAGTTTTCTTTTTTCTAGTAATCTTAAATAGAAAGTTTTGAGTCGTCATAATTTATCGCTCGTATCTGGACCCTACAACCCCTTGCTTGTTTTAAATCATGTACATCAAACTAAACATGTATTCGTAATACTTCAATCGTTATGTTTCTAACAATACTAAACTAGTTATCCTGACTGAACTGTAGGCCATCTTCCCCCTGTACTAAACTAGTTATTCTGACTTAACTGTAGGCCACCTTCCTCCTTTCCAATACTAGTTATTCTGACTGAACTGTTAACCACCTTTCCCCTATCTTATACTTGTTATTCTGACTGAACTGTTAACCACCTTTCCCCTATCCTATACTAGTTATTCTGACTGAACTGTTAACCACCTTTCCCCTATCCTATACTAGTTATTCTGACTGAACTGTTAACCACCTTTACCCTATCCTATACTTGTTATTCTGACTTAACTGTAGGCCACCTTTCCCCTATCCTATACTTGTTATTCTGACTGAACTGTTAACCACCTTTCCCGTATCCTATACTTGTTATTCTGACTTAACTGTAGGCCACCTTCCTCCTATCCTATACTAGTTATTCTGACTGAACTGTTAACCGACTTTCCCCTATACTGAACTGGTTATTCTGACTTAACTGTTAACCACCTTTACCCTATCCTATACTAGTTATTCTGACTGAACTGTTAACCACCTTTCCCCTATCCTATACTAGTTATTCTGACTGAATTGTAGGCCTCCTTTCCCCGTATCCTATACTATTGTCCGGACAACTCCTTCTAAAATAATGGAACGAAACTTTCCAGATAACTACCACCTGAAGTTGTGCATCAGGTATTATTTTTTCATTCTGACCCTTTTTACGAAGTTATGGTCCTTTATTGAAAAATCCTGAAACTATTTGTCCGGACAATTCCTTCTCATGTTATGGATTGATTTCTACGAATGTTTCCAGATATGATTACTACAACCTGCAGTTGGGCATCCGAGTATTATTTTTTCATTCTGACCCTTTTTTTACAAAGCTATGGGCCTTCGATGAAAAATCCTTGTCCAGACAACTCAAAAACTA
>JAUMHH010038946.1:0-10064 GCA_032359455.1 Chlamys rubida
TTAAACACCCACTGGTAAAAACGACAGTAACATCGCCCACGGGCAGAAAAACACAGCAGGTAGAGGAGAACAAACGACAGTAACATCGCCCATGGGCAGAAAAACACAGCATTTATATACTGTATCTAAAGCTCATTGCCAGTTATTATATTTCACTGCATCAGCAGTTTGATAAATATTCAAAATATAAACCCCACAAATCAACTGGCATTTAGAGTTAGTTAGGACAACTGACTAGAACTAAAGAACACAAATTCATTATCAGAACAAAACTAAAAAAAAGTTGTAAATGCTAAACAGTATCATATATTTGACCTTGACATCTCAGTTTTGACCTTCAATTTGTCTGTTTAAAAACTGACATTAAGTTGATAGATGTAATTACATGCCTCTGACATTTCACTGACTTTAGCAAATATAACAATGGCCTTCAACTTAGTTTCCATGACAATGACCTTGACTTTGATATCAATGTCCTAGACCTTTAACCTTGTAATTCACCTTTGTTTTTGTTATAAAGTAGTAATAATTGACAGTAGACTCTTTCTTTGTCATACACATACATGTCCTTCCAATTTATCTGATTATATTCAATAGTATTGATGTGTTTTGGTACATCAATTTCAATTTTTCACACTTGAATTTGATTGAATTGCGATAGACAAACCCAACAATATATGCAATCAATAGAAATCGTCTTCTAATAAAAGAATTAATTAATAGCAGACACGCTGGTTTACATGTTCCAATCATGTAATAAGGTTTGCTTCGTGACGATATCTGTTTCAGATACTGAACACCTTTCACAAAGACTCTCAGACTAATTCTGTATTCAATGAGAAAAATGTATAAGAATAATATCGTAATTGCTATCAAAATTTTTAAAGCGAGCCAACTTGACATCCATCTGCATCATCACTAGTTAAAGTCACAATAAAATTTTAAGAAATGATAACAGACGCCAATTTCACGAATGTATGTAAAGTATAAGTTTCTCAAGTTTTCCCATTAGAAAGTATTTCTGGAAAGTTCGGCAATCTTAAGCTTTCTTTAAGTTAAGATTTTCCCTTACTGTATTTCCAGTAATGCTTTCCTATGGAAAAACTTATAACAATGTATATCAAGGTATTTATTTAAGTTAAGGAATGTCTTGGTGAAACTGGGACGACAATTGAGTTATCCGAAATCATAAATGAAATCTTTCTTCATGGAGTTATATAGGATCATCACTATTCGAAGAACAGACAGAGCTGCAGTCAAATCTATCAAGCAGTTCGCTATAAACAGGTTATCTTTACTGTAATACTGTAGGGTACCAACCTATACGTTGCTGATAATTTGTTTATAAAACTTCCTAAAAATAATCCTGTTTAATTATCACAAATACGAGTAATCTGTTGTTTAATTTTCGGGTCTAAAATTTGCATGTTCTTTAATCAAGACAATTAATTACAAGAGCTTAATTACAATGTTGAGTGTGCTGAAGATTGCAGCAGCATACAATTTGTGTGATTCCCTCTCACAGTCTCCGAATATTCTGCAGTGCACGGGCAGAACTAAGAACCTGGAAGTACAACGACCCTGAGTAACAAACATCGCGGTGGGTCTACGCCTCCCCCTCTTGTCAATATCTATCATCTGAATTATTTATTGAATGATAAGTCGTGTGATGGCCGTGCGTTCTATTGAAGTGCATATATTTGGCTGCTATTAAAGACTTGCGTCAAAGAGTACACGTATGACGTTAGTAATTATTGAATATTCCCTCAGGCCTGTTTTTTTTTTACCATCCGCATACTATAGATCAATCTATTTCAATAGTTAACCAGGTCTTTTCATTTCTTCATGCTTACTCAACAGTTATTCTTAGGATAAAAATAAGATTTCTCTTTGTAGAATGGCTTCTTACATACATAATTTTTTCCCCATTTTTGCAGATGATTCAAATTTTAATCCCTGCTGATGTTTTTTTTAATGGAATTCTAGACACCTGCCCTGAAATACTCCCAGCTAGCTCTGTGCTGACTATATGTCAGAAATAATCATTTTTATAGCGAATACTTTTTAAAAGTTAACGTTGAAAATAATCATTTTCATAGAATACACTTTTTAAAATTTAAGTCTTTTATCAACGTAACATTTAATCTAGAAATGATTTATTAATCATTTAGAATTACAAATGACCAAACACATAGATAATCAATTATCTTTGGAATTTGTGACACTATCTTTAAATGCATCTGCAGAAAAGTTGGGTCATAGCAACTACAAGACTCACAACTAATTTCAATATGAAAATGCAAAATTATTCAAAGTTTTGTCTAAAATATTATTTGAAAATAATGTTAGTATTGTGATTCAGTTTAAAAGATTTTCTTCAATTAATTCTAATGTGTAGAATTTAAAACTATTTGAATGGTAGGGCAGTGAAGAGGCGGCATGTATCTGATAATGTCTGGTAGGGCATTATTAGTATTTTCATGCAAATAAACGTAATAAGTAAATTGATGAAAGATATATGCTTGCTTATACCCAACAAAACAAGAGTTCCAAGGGTCTTGAATCACTCAAGGGACTATTTTAGAAAACGGGTTGAAATCTTCCCAGTAGTTCAAGAAGACAGCCCCTAGGATCGAGGATATCAGCCCCTTAACTTATTCACCCCTGAAGACACATTTGAACTCTTCTAATTCAAAGGTTGGAATAGTTCTTATCAAATTTCAGGGGTGACTGAGTTAACTTGCATACCTTTAATCCCAATGGGCTAATTGCTACCAATTTAATTTGAATCAAATCTGTCCAATACTTTGGAAGATGTCATGTAAAGCCATCAGCCCGATGACTGCTTCTGTTCCAGCCACTCGGACCAAGGATGGTCAGCCCTTTTATTGGTAAATTTTTTATCACCATGGTATAGGAATGCTAACACATAAATTTGGATGAATTCTGCTCAGCAATTGGCGAGGAAATGTTGTTTAAATCAAAAGTTAACAGACGACAGATGAAGCACATGCAACCACACCTCACCCAGTTACCAAATAGGCATTAGGTGAGCTAAAATATGATATTACCAAGTGGATAATTGTAACAGCTAGTTCAACAACCAATTTACCAGGAGAGGGAATATGTTAAAAAAATCTGAAAAATGAATCTGTATATTTTACACAATGAAACAGTTTTTGGATTATGAAAAATTAATCTGAATATTTTACACAATGAAAGAGCTTTTGGAACATATCTCGCAACTCCTAAATAAAAAGCAATAAGAGGTCACGCCCAAAATGCCAAATAGAGATGTCAGATGTCTGGTATAAACGTTGCAGTGATAGTGAACTACACAATGTATATATAGGTTTACCCCGTCTGTGTGGCGTACATGTAACTATGCCCATTCACATCAACATCTTGATAAGCGACTGGTCTTGTAATATAATTTTTAACTCCACCCACCTTTATAAAATAAAAAAAAGATAACTTTTTCTTTTATTCCTGGATCAAGTAGTCCGACGTCTGATCAGCTTCATCCCAAATAAATGTGAAATTATAAATGTAAAATATATTTTCAGAAGATTATTGAAATTCACAAATAAATAACTTAATCTTGATACATGTAGATTCATTATACACACATTAAAATAACAGCAACAAAATTAGATATATAACAAATTTTAAAACATTTTATTAAAAAAAAATTATCATTCAAGTTTACAATACTTTGAAAATATAGGTCCTCTTGATTCTAATTTTATAATAATTTGGCAAGCTTACAAAAGGGTTATTTAATGTCCTTTAATACCATAACTGTTGTACCTACTCACGTTAGTGAAGTAAATGTATACATATTAGGTTTTCACAGGTTTCATGCCATCATGTCTAAAATTTAAATTAAAAATATTTTTACAATCCACATGACACAAAAAAACCTAATCAGATATGCAGTACATGTATGGTTGTACCAAGTGCAAAGCACAAAACACCCCCTCTCCCCCAACCCCTCCCTTGAAACTGACTGACGTTAACTTAATTAAGTTTCAGAGATTTTTCAAAAGAACTGAGGGTGGACAGTAAAGCAAGGAATCTTACACTTTTACCTTTTTTTTAATCCAGAAACACTTTCCAGTGCCTAATTTTTTTACAAAATGTATTTTATTATGTAAATGCACTTAGTTTCATTGGAGCCACATAACTCATTCACCCCTACATTTTGAAACTGGACTTGCCCAATCTTTGATTTGGTAAGGTTCAAATATGACTTCAGGGGTGAATGGGTTAATTAATGAAACACCTATCAGGCTTTCTTTTAGCACAAAGAAGTACTTCATTTTAATGCAGTTATATTAGAATTTCTTTTTTAATCATACTTGCCAACTATCTCTATTTAGGAGGGAGACTCCCGCTTTTAGACCCTTAAATTTAGTACTTTCAACCAGTTAATTTGCAAAACTATTCTTATATTCTCAGATCTAATGATTTCATCTGAACAACTCAAAACATGTCATTTTAAGGGTCCTTTTGTCTCTAGGGGGTATATACACATACACACATTTTATTGTTGTTTTAATTTTGAGCATGCAGAATCTCCCCCATGGAAATTTTTAGAAAGTTGGCAAGTATATTTTTTACCAATTAAACTTAGATTTGATCCAAAAACGTGAACTTCAGCATAATCAGCGTAAATCACCAGAAGAACCTTAGATGTAGTTACAACATGCATCGTTTATTTCAATGAAAGCTCTTTAAAGTAGTTTCATACAATAATTTAGGGTACTACGTCATGTGTATTGTTCCTATAGAAGTATTTCATCATTCTGACAGCAACAGAAAGTGACCTTTTCACCCTTACCCACACATATATTTTATACCTGATCTACGCTATAATCTTTAAATGAAGTCAATGTATTCACCTACACACCCTTACAGCGAGGATAATTTGTTTATTCTACTGAAGTCAGAACAGACTAAATCTGGCTAACATGGATACAAATATCAAAGGTAGGAACCTAATCTATATTCAAATTCATTTTTAAAGACTTTCACGTATGGGAAACATTTCAAAACTATACTGTGTATCATGATTATACTTTGTTTAAATGAAAGAGAACAACACAAAAATTGACATGACTGCATAATTCATTTCAACAACTATTAATTCAGAAACCAAACATTTCCAAACAAATCTGCCATTGACCTCCGTTCTTCAGGGAACACTGTGCGTTTTTTGGAACCACTCTGTCCTAATATAAACGTTATTTATTTTACAACAATTATGAAACAAGTTATTTCAACTTATATCAATCACCCTTGTTGGTCCGGATGTTAGCGCAGGGAGGGGGGTCTCATTGTGGGAGGAAACCACCCGGAGAAAAACCCACATGGACAGGCAGGTTATCCCATACCTTTTCACGTCCGATCAGGGAATCGAACCCTGGCCGCCTTGGTGAAAGGCAAGTGCGCTTTCTACTGCACCACCCGACCACTCTGTCCTGAAGAGATCATTTGATGTTGAGGGACTTCTGATTTGCCCCTTTAAGGGACCCCCTGGTACAATTAAAGATTAACTGTCTAAAGAAATCCCCTTACCTGTCTTTGGAAAGTACCTGTATTCCTATTAGAAATCACCTGTGTTAAGAGAACACCTGTCCTGAGAGTAAACCTAAATGAAGAGAAATACCCTTTTTGATGGTTTCAAGTTCAAGTCTTAAGTTGTCAAGTTGAAACTTATAAAAAAAACTTGAAACTTGAATCTTGAAGAGAATACCTGTTTTGGGTGACTAGAGAGACTAGAGATACAATTTGTCATCAGGAAAACATCTGTCTGGAGAGAACATCTTTCATCAGAAACCATACAGGTCTTCATCATCAGAAACCATACAGGTCTTCATCATCAGAAACCATACAGGTCTTCATCATCAGAAACCATACAGGTCTGCATAGACCATCCGTTTTCAGACACATGTTTACTCTTGTCTTTCCAGAACTGTCTTCAGAATACACCAGTCTTGAGAGAATATTAATCTTTGAGAGCTAGAACACCAAAATTCTGAGAACATCTACCAAAGAAAAAAACACTTAGAAGAAACTCTATCTCTTGAGGGGAAACTCTTGTGCTAAGAGCTAGCTAGAACATCTCTTGATAACCACCAGTCCTGACACAGAGACCTGGGCCCGTATTCATGAAACCGTTCTCATGCTCAAGCAGGGATCCAGTGCTCAAACTAGCTTGTTTGTAACTCACTTAGATCATGTGAAACAGTAAAAATGTAAAACTCATTCACCCCTGAAGACACATTTTAACTCTTCCAATTCAAAGGTTGGAATAAGACTGGTCCCTTTGTCGAGGTATGACTCAAAACTTTGTGTATAAAGCTTGGATATAACATATTTCCAAACTGATGAATCTTATGGTTGTCTACTAACTGCCCAATAAGACCAATGATATTTACTCACAAATACTTGTCTATAAACTGCTTAATAAAACAAATAATATTTACTCACAAATGATTTTCTAAAACCTGCTTAATAAAACAAATAATATTTACTCACAAATACCATCTATAACCTTCCTCAAATAACCAATTATATTTACTTATAAAAACTATCTTTAACCTGCCTTATAAGACCAATAATATTTACTAACAAATCCATTATTAACCTGCATCATAAACCACTATATGTTTCATTCACAAAAACTATGTATAACTATATAATATGACCAGATTTCAAGTATATTAATCTTTTCTGGTATTAATGTGTCAACCATGATTGCCAAACGTATACTTATAAAGGAAGGTCACGTCAATTTCAATCAGTTGCGTGTCCCCGAAACTGACATCTGAAACCTTTACATTTTCTTTCGGTCACTGCATTGCAAATGGGAATTTTCATGAATTCTGAATTTCAAATTGTAACAAATATATAATGTAACACCTTTTGTGTGTGTGTAACAAGTACGTTGATGTGAAATCGGATACAGTGACCCAGTGTGTGTACTCTCAGTACATTCACGTAAAATTAGATAAAGTGACCCAGTCTATAGTCACATACTTCATTCATTGTACTTCCAAAAGGTGAAACTTGAGTTATTCCAACTTAATAAATATATTTATTAAAGAAATAAAATGTTTCAAATTACTTGGGAAAGTCTTTGATAAGGAAGAAGTAAAAAATAAAAAAAATATAGTAACTTTCGGTTAAAAGATGATAAGGGTGTAAATTGAGAAGTTTGTAATTTCAATTTAAATCATACTTTCTGGCAAATTAACAAATAGAAGCTAACAAGTCATTCAAGTTAGAGCAAAGATGTGATACCTTTACATTAATCTCATAAAGCATGATCAGCTTAATATAACAAATCTTTCCTGATTAATATATTACAAAATTACAGAAATGTTTTATTAAAAGATTCTGTAAGTGTTGGGATTATTATATTTATACCCAACCCATTTCTGAAGGTTGACGATATCCTCAGCAAAAAAAGGAAAAAGGGTACATACAGAGAAAATGGCAACCGATACCTATAGCTTTGTTGGTATTTTAATAGGATTTAATAGGATATTAGTGGATGCAGGCATTGCTGCCTCTATATCCACATAAATATAATTTGAAATACATAAAGATGATAAACATAAAATGAGTCTAAGACGCTCTATGATTGTACTTCAACTCAAGATCTTTCCAGAAGTTTTCCTCAAAGTCAAGTACTTTTTAATTTTGCATTTATATTAATTTTACTTTAAACAATTCTTATGTTTGACAAAGATTGCATCACAACACATTACTATACATATCATATGACATCTTACCAAAAGATCTTTTTTAATACAATGTATCATGTATTAAAACTATTTTTGTTTAGAAGCTGACCAACTTTCCAAACCATTTCATCTATTATACTTTAAGTTCAGAATGTGTTGGGCTTGGCCTAGCATACCACCAAACTCTGATTAAGATAAATATGTGTGACTTAACCAATTTAAACAAGTGTCAACTTATCAAATTTATCACAAAGTAATTAAATTACCACATGAACTTTCTCATAAATAAAGTGGTTAACCTCAAATTGATATTTGATACCCTACCCATACAGACTAATTCAAGCCGACACCTGCTGATAGTGGTGACGCTATCACTAAACCATTGGCTCTACAATTAGCATATAGATATATAATTACCTTGCTTGTTAATTCAATCAAGTATTCAAGTGTTTCCGCCCCAATGTAGGGTGTAATTAAAAAAAAAAAAATCATACAGAAAATGTTACATTTGAAACAAATTGTAGAACTGGACAAGTTTTTTACCCAAAAATTGTTGGAGTTCAAACTTGAATGCATTTTTATATAATTAGGCATTTGTTTCTAAACCAGAATGTGTGAAAATCGTAGAATACATCAATTTTGGTTCATTTCAAAATTTCCAAAAGCATGCAAGCAGTTTTTAAAATGTGTATATGAACATCTCAATAAGAAATCTGACAAACTTATATATTTCAAATTTGTTTCCAGATTTATCATTGCAATAAAGAGACCTCGATTATATTTCCATTATCCTTGCGAGACAGCTCTTAACTTTCTACAGTAGTATGTTACAGTATCAACAAACTGAGCTTTCTTCACTATTTCTCTACCCGTAACAAACTGAGCTTTCTTCACTATTTCTCTACCCGTAACACAAGAGGTAGGGGTGTGGGGTGTTGAAAAATATTTCTTTTAATTTTAATCAAAACATGCGTGCATGTCTGAGCCTCCAGATCGCAATACGTCTGTACTTACATGTACATACCTCACCTAATTCAACTCTATTATTAATTATTAATTTACATTATGTTTTGAAATCTAGAATCCAATCATGCTGATGAAAATTAACCAAGTTCTGCAGACTAAAAAACCCACAAAATACTTTCAACTTTTTGTTTCCTTGCCCACAGACAACCAATTGATTCCAATCTACACAACATTCCTGTGGCATCGTTACACCAGTTTATCATATTGATTTTAACAAATAATGTCTGATTTACCTGAACCATAGCATACCCAGGTTCTGAAAGATAGTTACTGAAAGCTTTTATTGACCTTCCAGATACATGTTTATAAAATGTAGTTTTTTGCACTTAAAGGGAAGCAACTCTTTCTTCATTTGCCACCTGAATAAATTTACATTTTCACAAAAGTCTTATTTGGAAATGCAGGGATTACATACAATCTCAGAACTACAGACAGATGCTCAAACCATTGAGCTACCTCAGGTCACAGATGAATGACCCTGGTCAGATTTTCTACCCTCTTTCCTCAGAACAAGACTTCTTTAACACTCGCCAGCCATAACAACACATTATTCAAATATTTTTGTAACTAAAAAAAGAAAAATATTAGCATTTTAACAAACAAGAAATTACTAAAAATATCACAAACCAAAGTGAATTCAGAAATCTGTGTTGGGGACATATTAGTTAGTGTGAATTAGAATACATCTAGATACATCTAGATATCATGATAACTAAGCCTAATGATTTCTGACAATATAAATCAGCACTTTTAATTGCTAACATTTTGTCACTCTATCATCTATATAGGAAACCAAGTTTTAAATGATGGCATCTTTAAAGTAAATTTGAACTAATCATTGATTTGTTGTTTTTTAAGGAACAGTTCTGCAGTTGTCTGAGGACTTCTAACAAGAGGCCCAGAGAACCTGTATTGCTCACCTGAATATTTAAGCAGTCATAGCAAAATATTCTCATTAAATAATTTATTGCACTTAAAATATTTCCCTCGCAAACTTTGACGGCTCCATCTGTTGAAACTACCAGCAAAATATTAGTTGCTTGACATATTGTTCCCTGTGACCTTGTAAGTAGATCAATGTAATTTTCCTTCTCAAATTGGTTAGCTCTATTCCAAAAAGCTACCAGCCAAATCTTATGAATCCATAATCCTTTAAAATGTTGTTGACCTCTGTGACCTCTAAAGTAGGTTGAGGTCATTTTCATTTGCAAACTTTGGTGAGCTCTATCCCAGGAAGTCACCAGCCAAATATTATAATTTTATGCCTTTTAATTCTTCAGAAGA
>JAUMHH010038979.1:0-10063 GCA_032359455.1 Chlamys rubida
CTAACCCGAGGCTCTGCCGAGGGTTAGACAACCAAAAAAATCACCCCGAGGGTTGGATATTTCTCTATCACACCCTCCAGGTAGGGGAAGATTGTATTAGTCATAATTAAGTGAAGTGTTTTTGATAAATACATTGTATATTATATATACAGACTGTCGATTATTTATAAACTACAGCAAACATAGTAATAGGTCGCTGATTTTGATGAAATGTCATAGTTAATATGCTTTTAACAAAGACATATATTTGATATTACATATGCAGGCAAACGAATTGTTGAGTGTATAGACGAAAAGGAAAGTCCTTTGCTGAACCTGTTTCTAACTTTTAAAGGACTTTTTTATTTGTTGTTATTGACTTTTATATTTTCACCAGCCTGTACACATTGTCCTGCATGATTTGAAGATAATATAGGTCACATATAGTACATTGTAAAATAATTCAGGCGGAAAAGCTTCATACCCTGAATCGGGTTTGTCACACCAGGGGCTCGCAAAATTGAAAAATTCTTAAGACTCGTTTCATAAATTTCATATGAAATGAAAACGAGTGTAATATCCTTTTGATCACATAATCAAAATTAGTGGCATTTATTCGTGCACAACGACAATTTTCATGCAACATTGTAATGTAAAAAGCCGCCATTTTGACTACAGTGCGTATGTCTTTGACGTCATGTACTTGTCCTATGCGTGACTTCACAATTGAAACAATCAATCACAGGGTTGATAGGTCATTTAACATTGGTCAATACGCAAACAAATATGACATGGGTATATTCAGTGAATAACACAGTACATTATGTGATAAATGTACATTTATAAGAGTTTTCATCATTTTTCAATCTCCGGATTTGTTCGGTAAAAATGTGCTTTAAAAAAAAATAAAAAAATGAACCAATATAACAACATTGTCATTGTCAATCTCACATCTGACGTTATAAATATATCATCAGTTGGCTGCAATACTAATGTTTTGCTTGTAAATAGTTTTTATCATTTCAGAAAATGAACTCCTTTTCCCAACATTGCATCAAAATATCCGAATTCAGAATTCACAATTCAGAACCAAAGGATCGACTCTCTTTCCTTGTAACTTTAATATACCTTATGGTTGGTGTCTTAACATGAAAGCACATTGTCAAGTCTCGGATCGGTATGGCGAGGTTTTGATTATTCATGTCCTCCATGTTCCCTTGCCTAGCCTTATTAAACAAAAATATATCTTATAATTTCTATGTGAATATTCCTTCCGTCTAAAGTGTTGATTCACATACAAATTATTAAGATTTTTTTAACTGCTCTTTGGTAGTAAAATAATAATACTGTACACCTACATAATATATATATGTATATATACATACCGGCGTTAAGTCTGGACCAATATTGGATTAGTTAAATATACAGATTTACAAGACGTAATTAGAAATCTGATGCTGCGTTTTACACTCGTAATTGAAGCTCAAAATACCCCAGTTATCTCAAATTCCCATATATAGTATCATTAACGGTATAGTATCATAAAGAGGCAAAATTGACACAATCACGAATATCGGTACTAAAAGACAAGAATTTCTTGAACCGAAAGTGTCAGGACATATCATTATTAGAGAATCTTTTAGTGTCAAAGACGTCCACATACAGATTTTTAGCAATACCCCAAGATAGGATGCCAGCAATGGGCTAAATTGGAGTATCTTCGCTCAACCGCTAGCTTTTCAACAACCAGGACAATCCAGAGGGGGATTGGAATTATTTTGTCTTGTTTTGCTTTTATAATATTTTTTAGCATTTTATTGACAACAAGTGATCATCAAGAATACATATCTAGGTTTCCTATATTTTTCAACGGTTCTGGAGGAGCCACGTTTGTCCGTTGGGGAAGGTCCGACTGTCCATCAAACCTGACGGAACTCGTATATTCAGGTTGGTTTGCATCCAATCTCTTCTATTACAGAATATGCAGTGATTTTTCAACGAGTAATAATTCTTTACTATAAAGTTTATCTTAGTTAACTTTGCAATTATGCCGTACTTTGAGATTAAACTACAGTATAACCATCTTGGTAAACTCAACACTAAACCTTTTGGGAGATATGATGGCTTTATTTCATGTTCATTAGTTTTATCCTTCCTCATAAGTACTGACATACGAGTCTGCCCCGATTAAGTAGTTTACAAGTCACAATTGAATCATCATTCAAAACCCTGTTCTAAGTGTCAAGATTATCTTGCAAATATGCTTCCTGTTGACCAGTAAATACTGCCACAGTGTTATCTTAAAGCAACGGATGATTCAAGTTTAAGATCAGGAATATTAACGACCCTATTTTCTTATATCGAGAGACAGTGATGTGTACAAATAAGATAACGGGAAACGCTTGGTACATGTAGCAATTGAGTTTGCTTTCCTCTGATTTGTTGTCTGTACAGTGCATAGTTCCTCTTGTCCTTGCGTATCCCATTTACTTCAGCAATTGTTGATATGTGTTTTGATGCTGTAATAGATATATTTTTGTTTGTTTTCTTGATAAACCTGTTCTTCAATGTTCAATGAAAAATAGCAATCCATTACACTTAAAGAAATTGTTTTTAATAAATAAATAAAGTGAATTGTTAGGATCATCCGATCTAGGATGTGTTATTCGTTTTGCTAGGTTATGCGGGAGGTTCGTGGTATAACCACAGAGGCGCAGCAGCTGCCTATGTTTGTCTTCCACTTGACCGAGAATGGGTACTAACAAACCCTATACCGGACGATCGAACGGGGAGGATTTATGGAGCAAAGTACCAAGCTACTTTATTTGGATCACAAACACACCAAGAAGAGGTTCCCTGTGCAGTCTGTAGATCTACGTCCTTTGTTTCCTCTGTGATGATACCGGCAAGGACGACATGCTACAGCGGCTGGACGAAGGCGTACAGTGGGTCACTGGCGTCAGGGTACTATGGTCATCCAGCTGCTACTCAATACGCATGTGTGGACGAGCATCCACAGCCTCTCGCTGGAGGAAGTGATAGGGACGATGATGGGAAATTGTTTTATGGAGTTAAAGCGTGTTGTGGCTCTCTTCGATGTCCTCCTTACGTACAAGGAAAAGTCATGTCTTGTGTTGTTTGAATAAACGACGTTGTTTATAGTCAGGATTTCAATAAAATACAGCTTGAGTCTTATGTGTTTGTAAGAATGTCATGATGACCATATTTCAATGTAAACATGCGATCAGAACACGACAGGATGTCATTGTAGTGAGACATGATACCCTACTTCAGTTCTCGTCACTCCGCCTTTTCATGATGCATAATTACATCACGTTTAAATAATGTAGGCGAAATAGCCAGCCAGCCAGTTAGACAACGCTAATCGTAAAACATCTCATACGTGATCCAATACATCAATGGTAGATTTTGTTTATCTCTGCCCCTTCTTACACAAAAAGACGGCACAAACGTTCATCTGTAACTCTTTGAAACATTCGAGACTTCTGTCAGTATTATATAAGCAAGAGACCCAAAGGGTCTGCATCGCTCACCTGGTATTCATTTAATGCTTGTTACCCTAAAAATATATTTCAATTGGCTAATTAAATCTACAAACGTTTAATTATTGAGAAGAAGCCATTTAAATGTAGACATGTTTGACTCATGTAACTCTGAAACTGGGTCAATGTCATTCTTTTGAACAAAACTTTACACCAGCATGCTAATGGTCAAATATAAACCCATATGCCTCTGGTTTATTAAAAAGTTGTTTAAAGTAAAAATGTTGACAATGAAAGGACGGACGTACGTACGGACGATGATGGATCGTTCACCATGGTACATGTATGTATTAGTGCAGGTGAGCTCAACTTAAAGTGTAACATTCCAGATATACTATATGACATGTAAGCTTTGACTGATATACTTCTAAACACAATATCTGTCTATTTTTTGTACTTTATTTGAAGCTCAATTCTTTATTAACATCTTATCTGTGTTGTCAAAAGTCATAGTGTTATCTATTTGTTATAGCATGTTTATTGTCGAAGAGGTCTTAAATAAGTTGGAAAACTTTACGATTCTTAGGCAAAATGTTTAACGATAATATATACCGCAATAATACTTTCTGTACCTTTTTTTCTAACGAACTCTTTTGAAAATGAAAATATACAATTAAAACCCAATAACTTTATTTCAGATTCTACTTTGCATTGTGGGGAAAACAATTAACAAATTAAAGGTATCCATTTTCTGTAAAATGAAATAAAATGCGAGATATTTTTATCATGTTCTTGTACATTCGTCAGCAGAGTCGATAATGTATGCAAGAATATCACGAATATTAATTTAGACACAAATGAAATGTGGAAATTCAAACCTTCGTGAATATGTCGTCGGAACAACAAACGCGAAAATGCATATTCGCGGAAAAAAGTAATTGTTCTAACAGTATCTTGCTTATCTATAGTACATTTGTTACGTGGGAGAGTGTTCTGTTAAACCGCTGGTCAACATTGACATTGTGTCAGTTACTGAATGATAACCTCTAACTTTTGGATTCATGTATTGTCGACACCATTTTGTAAGCTATAAGGAATCAGTATATACGTAAAATGGTGTTTAACTATGTCCGAGTCAGTTTGTTGGTAATAGTTTTACATATGGTGCCAGTGAATGCTAGTTGTAACGAAGACTCTAACAAGAGAATTCTCCTGAATGATCCAGACTATATCCAACAGCTTATAACCCACCTCCAGGGAGAGCTGCAGACCCTCCAAACCACGGTAGAGACACAGAATGGTGAACTACAGACCCTCCAAACCACGGTAGAGACACAGAATGGTGAACTACAGACCCTAAAGATTACGGTACAGACACAAAATGGTGAACTTCAGACACAGTCTGCAGAACTACAGTCCTTAAAAGCAAAGGAACTGACAGAAAATGGTGAACTACAAACCCTGACAACCATGGTACTGACACAGACTGGAGAAATGTCTTCACTCAAACAACAACTTTCACAGGCAAACAATGGTAGACTACTGTAATTATCAAAGTCCAACTTTTATTTGCTTATCTAACGGTATATTTGTCATTAAGTCCTGAGCTACATTTTGTTTTCTGAAATTGTAAAAGCGCGGCACATTCATCCTTTAGATATTTGGTTTATTGATGCAATAACGGATTCCTTTATCATGTTTTATAATTAGTTATATAAGTTATATGCATTATTATTATACATCATACGTGCTTTTCGTTTTTAAATTATCGTTTATTTGTTCAAGCTTCACTCGTAACTAAGGCCCAGAGAATAAACATGCATGATTTTTATATTTCGTTCTAATTCCACTTGGTACAGAGGCTCAGAGTCAGAATGGTAAAATCACCTCCCTAATACAGCAATTGTCTCAAGGTAAATATGCCACTACTTAATTGCTTACATACCATATAAGTTCAATATGGTGTATGCTTGCATTTCCTTTAATAATCAAACCATCGTTCAATAGGCTAGGGAAGCATGAGTTATAGAGAAGTTTTGAATAGGTTAGACGGACGATAACTCTGTGTATGATGTGTGAAAATTTGGTGGAAAGCAGGGTTTAGCGTAGCAGCCATTTTTTATGTTAGAACATTTTTTCTTCACTGGCACAACGCTTTGCTTCACGAGGCCGACAGATCCAAATCAGCGGCGGACGATCATGGCTGATTGCTCATCGTAAAAAGCACCAATTGTGAAATTTTCGAGATTTTGAAAGAACAAAAATCTTAAAATCACAATCAAAAACAAGTTTATATTCTTGACTATTTAATATTTTGTTAAAAAATAATAAAATGAATAATTCATGAAAAGATGTAGATTTTTTGTTAGTTAAACAATCGTGAACAATAGAAAAATCCAAAGCCATTTCAGTTTTTTGAGTTTTAAAAGTTTAGTCAAAAAGTACAAAAAAATCCTATAAATTGAGACGATTTTTAATTATCAAATTTTATTCCAACTCCTGAATACAGCGATAGTTAGATAATATTCCATATAGAATTAATTTAAAGAATGCAAATACAATTAAACAGATTGGCTTTTTTTTGTAATTGGTACAGGAACGCAGACTGCTCCCTAACATGTTAATGCGATTCACTCAATATGTAGTGCCGAAAAAGAAGCTATTTGCTTTCATACCATAAAGACACTTGCAGAAATACTGTTCAGTATGTAAAACATAGTACAAAAATGTCACTTGTCAAGATCTGCTTTGATATTCCTCATATCTCAATCCATGGCAATTTAGCAAGAGTTGCTTGCATATCTCTCTCATCCTAGTATACGCTACTGTTATCCGAAAGTGATCTATCTTAGTCAGCATAACTAAATCTCAGAACACAGAATCAGTCATCAAATTTTAAATACATGTATTATCTTACAAATTAACGTTTTACATAGGTAAAATGTATCTGAATCGTGTCGACCGATATTTGATAGTGTACCTCCAATTATTTTCAATGAAACACGCTTGATGGAAATAAGGATGCAATGTGGATATGATGTTTTTGAAAGAGTTTTTCACATTTTGCAGCATAATCATAAAATTAGGGTTTTATACACTTGTTCGCTGGCACTCGTTTATGTAATGCTATCTGATTAACCTTCAAGGAAACGAATTCGTTGGTTCTGATATGACCAGTGATCAGTGATGGGGGTACATAGATTCGGTATAAAACTCAAAACATAATTTTCCCTCTGTTTTATAGTTGGTGGCGGATCTACGTTTGTCCGCTGGGGAAGGACCGACTGTCCTGCCAACCTGACTGAACTCGTGTATTCTGGTAGGTTTGTTACTACAACTCTTTTTTCCAATCTATTTTTTTCACATGTTTCGATTTTTCTAAATTCCTCTTAAGAATATGGAAACATTTTATGTCATTTGATAAACTTAAAGCTGCGTGATAGGTTAACTCACGGCTGTGTGATCTCACATGTAAAGCATCATCGCCCATCTAATACATTTTCCGTTAAAAAGCTACTAGTCCAGAACGTCGGAGTAATGATTTGACTACAGTTTGTCTAGAGAATTATTGTGCCAAGGAACTTAGCGTTTATTATTAAATGAAGAGTGTTTTCCCTTCCCCCTTAGACAGAAGGGCGGACCCAACAAGAGGAATATAGGTAAATCTTGCAAATGTCTTCTCCCAACAACAACTTTCACAGGCTACATGTAACAATGGTAGACTACCTTAACTTTATCTTTAGATAAAGAAATAAAGGTTAGACTTTAATATGTGTCTGAACTACAATTTGTTTTTGAATTTGTAAAAGCTTGACTCGTACATCCTTTAGATATTTGTTTTTGGATTAAAAACGGATTCCTGTAATATTTCATATAATTAGGGGATAACCCTCTGTATGTTGAAATTTGCGGCGGTATATCGTGATTATACTGTCGCAAATTGAGTTTTACTGGCGTCGCGGAGCGGAGCCAGTACAACGGATATTTGCGACTGTATAATCACGATATATCGCCGCAAATTTCAACATACAGTAGGATTATTCCCATACTAATTCATATTAACCAAACCCACTGAAAGAAATGACGATTTTAAGATTTTTTTGAGTATTTTCTTCAAGGTCTTGGTCTCTCTGCTGTGGATTGGTGACGTCAGTAAAATTCAAATTGAGGCGGAATTACGGAGTCACGGAGTCACGATTTTTTTCGTGACGTCATGAATAATCAATTTTATGACGTGTCGGGGTCAATCAGGGTCATCGACGTCGTTAACAATCGCCATCCGGTCTTCATATGCAAATGATAAATTTGCGGACGGCATATCGTGGTTTTACTGTCGTTAATTATTTTGATTAACCAATCAAATGTCATGTTACATCTCAAATGAATTAGAATAAGTCATACATGTATAAGTTATTTTAAATTAATTTTCACATTATCAATATATATGAAACTTGCTTTTCCTTTTCAAAGTATGGTTTATTTGTTTATGCTTCACCTGTAATGTCGGCGTAATGATTTGACTAAAGTTTGTCCGGATAATGATAAGGCAAAGGATATTACCGATTTAATTTAAATTAAGAGTATGCGCCCTTTCCCCCATAGACAGAAGGGCCGACCAAACAAGAGGGAGTTTGGTAAATATTTCTTGAACATACAAATTTATGTTTAAATACCTTAACCCAAATGAACGGGTTTGATCTAGGATTCTACTTAAGCCTAAGGATGTGCAACCAAATTTGGTTAAAATCGATTGAAAAGGACACAAGGAGTAGTTTTGGTACGAATGGTGTATCAAATATTGGAAATAGAATATAAATGTACGTGTGTAAATGTTACCTAGAGCATGATGGAAAGAGATCAAATGGTTTAAGCCCCCTTCCACGACAAAAAAGGGGGAAATAGAGCTCAATGATCAATGTAAAAAAACTAATTCTTAAGAATGAGTAAACTAAAATTGGTATGATTTATCACTTGGTCAAACGGACTGAATTATGTTTATAACAAAAGATGACCCCTCATAACTCCCACCCCAACCGATCCCTTTCAAGGCTGTGGGGTGGGATTAATAGGATAGAGAGAGTTGAATAAGGATGAAGGGATAGATAACCCAATTTGGTTAAAGAAAGTTTCGGCAAAGGGGACACACCATTGTTAAAATAAAAGTCATAGCTGCGCTGTAAGCAAAATGACGCGGTCCAATAGTGGTAAAACTCAAATTTTTGCCTTTACTCAGATTGCACTTATTTGTACCCTTTTGACATACATTTTACATGTATTTAGCGCATTTTAAAATAATGATTAAAAGACAAAATGAACTACTTAAACTCCCCGGCTTTTTTCTAGATGATTCTTATCCAACTACACACGAAGTGGGTGTACTGATTAATCTTGAAAAAAATCTATTCTCTTGTAAGTTTATGCAGGAGGTTCATGGTATAACCACACAGGAGCTGCAGTTGACTATCTTTGTCTACCACGTGATCCAGAATGGTTACAGACGACTGTTGTACCGAATGCTTACACAGGGAGGATTTATGGGGCAGAGTACGAATCTACTAATGGCCATTCTCTTTTCGGGCCACATTCTCGAGATGAAGAGGTTCCATGTGCGGTCTGTAGATCTACGTCCTTTGTTTCCTCTGTGATGATACCGGCGAGGACGACATGCTACAGCGGCTGGACGAAGGCCTACAGTGGGTCACTGGCTTCAGGACAATATGGTAATAGAGCTGCTTCCCAGTATGTATGTGTAGACGAACATGCACAGCCTGTTGTTGGAGGAGCTGATAGAGACAACAATGGTATACTGTTTCTTGGAGTCAAGGCGTTTTGCGGTTCTCTGCGATGTCCTCCGTACAAGGAAAACAATTTCATAGCCTGTGTAGTTTGTATGAAATAAATCTTTTGAGAAAAGATTGTATATCTTTCATTTTTATAAATATCTCAGTGTTCTCCCAAAAACATTGTTCTTCTCTTTCTTTTATAACTTCAATTGACTGCTAACGGGAAGTGATCTCAAATACTAGAATTTGTTGGCTAACAATTTAACCGGCTGTTCACAGTTAGGACTGAATTGGGTTCGATCATGTTCTTTCACTTCTTTCAAGTAAGAGCACAGCTGCGACATTGAGTAAGAAAATGTACAGTGTTTGTTGTCAATGTAAATTCAGTTATACCAAGTATCAGGCGTTAACCTGTGCAAGTCTATGGTAGCTGACTGCGTAGTTGGTGTTTCTCAGAGAGCGACATGACGCCAGAGAATGGGCGGTGTTGTTGGGCGGTGTTGTATACGAAGGTAGTCCGTAGAAATCATCGTCATTCTATGTACATCATCGTGGTGAATTGAACGTGGCATTTTGTCTATATCGGTTGGGTTTGCCATGTGAAAGAAGAATGATGATACTCACTGCAGTAGAAATGTAAACTATCCATACCTTTACGATTGCGAGTGCGTAGTAATTGGTGTAGTATTACCAGCGTGTATTATACTTGCTCAAGTTTGGAACGTTTCTCGGCTGTAAGATTTTGAGATCATAGGAAATATTCAAAATAGCGTAGGACGTTAACGGTAAACGTTACAG
>JAUMHH010038990.1:0-10062 GCA_032359455.1 Chlamys rubida
CTAAAACACAGTCAGGCCAAAGTGGGGATATATTCGATTTAACCGATTACTTTTATATAGAGTAAATAAAGTAGAGGCATAATAATATAATGATAAAATCAAATCATATAATGATAAAATCAAATCATATAATGAAAATATCAATTCATATAGTATTTGTATGCCATATGTGACAGCTATGGCGTTCCATAGTTTCTACTTAACACATTATAATACCCGATCAAAAAATCCTTCACAACCACTCATCCTAGAAACCGATAAGGGTTATATAAATGTTTAAGAAGTATGCCTGGCTTTCACTTAAATAGACCGGGAACGCGAAATTTAGTATATAATTGCATACCATTCAGGTCAGAAAATGACGATATCTGACTCGTCTCGGCAACAACAGTATCTATTTACTATTCCATGTTTGGGCTAAAAATATTCGAACCTACCTTTTCCCCAATTCCGGTTTCAATTCTTCACCAACATAATCACGTGTAGGTTAATTAATGAGCTGTCGATTATTTAAATACATGAAGCGATAGAATACTTAGAGTATCGGTCGGAAGCATTAAAAGTAAAATTTCAAATTTTGACCCAGTGCTAAAATCAACCGGTAATAACTATCTTGAAAACCCTGCGCATGCTATTCTTATTTTTTCTGTTTAACTGTCAATCAATTAATATAGTCTTATAACAGTTTTCCTTATTTTTTACGTTCAGAATGTATTCAATATTCTTTAATTCAAGTTTTTTCTCTAAATAGTGGTCATGTTCCATGGACGACGCTGAAGGAAGGTGGGCAGAGAGAACAGAGACGAATGACTCCAAGACAAATGATTGTGCTGTATGAAAATGACATGGAGGACAGGTGTGATGACTCCTCTGTATCGAGTGATGATTCAGACTTTATCAGAGAACCTTACACAGAAGTTCCCAGAGAAGAACCGACTTCTCCTGGAGTATCAGGAGTTTAGACGAACTGTTAACTGATACCTGTCTAAACTGAATGATGATTGATTAGAGTTCACCTTTACTTGTACACCGTTCATATCATCCGTTGATTATATCTTTCAATTAAAAAAAATACATTGAAACATCGTCAGTACTGTTAATGCATTTCGTTAAATCTTGAGAATTATTTCATCTCACCAAGCTTAACACTTACATACTTTCTTTTTTGATATAGGTAATTTAATTGAAGTATGCTGATTTTCTTTTTAGATATTTTTGCGAAATATTGAAGTGCAAACGTGGAAATGGTTAATGATTTTGATTTTTGGCAATTAGGAATAAAATTTTCTTATGGAAGGAATAAAAAAAGGTAAGATTATTGTTTAAATTCTGTGTTTGATCGGTAAAATAATTAAAGTTGAAGCAATAAACAATTTATATCTAGATTTGTAATAATATTTGGCGAACGAAATTGTCATAATAAGATTTTGTTCAAAATTTGATGTCTCGGCCAAGGCATTCCTCAATTTAGTAAACATTGAGAAAATATTTCTTTAATTCAAATACATAGTGATGTCACTGTTCTGGTTTTTTTGTTTTGATAAAGGAGCGGTTTGCTTTGAAAATTGGACAACTTTATATTGTTTACACTGTTGCTTCCTTGACCCATATACAAATTTTAAGGAATTCTTACTTCCTTTTTCTTCGTATTCTAGTGATTAAATAATCACTAGAATACGAAGAAAAAGGATGTACCTATAATATGTCTAAACAGAAAGCAAATGAAAGAAAATTTAACCCGGAGAAAACCCAAGTGGTCGGGCAGGTGACCCAATACCTTTTCACGTCCGATCGGGGAAACGAACACTGGTCGCCGTGGTGAAATGCAAGTGCGCTATCCACTGCGCCACCCGACCACTCAAACAGACGAGTGTTATTCTGTGTATAACCTTCCAATTGAGATTTTGATAAAAAGTCTTTTTTGACATCTTGGTTAATTCACGGTGGACGTTTGTGAGCGTGATCGTGTGCGTGTGTATCCCCTGTACACTTATGTATTCCGTTTTCCCCCTTTTGTTTTGACTTTACATTTTGATCTTGTCGTTTTTTGTTGTCGCTATATTGGCGCTATTACATTAAGGGGACATGGAATAAAATCTGTCTAGGAAACAAACCAATACGTTATAAATGCGTTTACTATACTCAACTATGCGTCTTACAAAAACAGGAAATGGAAACGGATATATAATTTATCTTATCGACAAGTCAGGATGAATCAACCGGATATCAATTCAACGGAGCCATGCATGTCTGAGACAAAGCTACCACACACATGGACTAGTCGACACTAGGTAAGCATGGAGATATTTTACATTTCATTATATTCATAATGAATGCATTATAGAATATTATATCTGATCTGCTCCGTTAGGATGTCATTAATATAAATCGTTATTTCGTAGACGTACATACAACGATAAATGAAAACGTTTTATCATCACAAGATTGAAATAAAATTATACTATTTCTGTAATACTATATTTTAAACAACAAGTGAATATGTAAACTGCATTAACTTTCATCCGGACAACAAAAAAAACAAAGATTGATATAAGTTGATAAAACTTGCTTCATTATTGCTGTAAAATATATATATTTAATTATAATGTACTCTTAAACGGACTCCCCTTTCCTTCAAGATTATTCTCAAGTTTTCTTCTCTTGAACGATCTGTCATGACGAGGATAAATCTATTATTTCATATAGTCAACAGCACCGCTGAAACAACATAGAGCTTATCTGTTTAAAGAAGCCAGAGGGCGATTTTTTTTAGCGTCAGTGGCATCTTGAGGGAGGAATGTTATAGTTAATTGCATTCTTATTTTACTTGAATAGTCCCTAGACTGTTTGGTCAGTTTCGCAGTTCTTTCATAATAGCGTGGAAGCCGTGACAACGTTTTGGTGAATGTTTAGGTGGTCTCTTGTAAGATTTTATACCGAACAACCAACATCACGTCGACTTACATGAACAGCAAATAAAATAGTTTGACAGACGCAAACAGAACACTGGATAATACTGGGGCTAAACTTGAACGCGAGTGGCGTAGTTAGGGAGGCTAGGGTACAAATGATGTACACATTACTGCAGGTGATATGATCATCACATTTGATAGGATATCTGTTTTCTATTTATAATTAAATAAATCAGCTAATGCTATCCTGGTTCCAAAGTTTGAAGCGATTCAATGACGTTTAACCGGATATGTAATGCCAATCCCTTTTGTATATTAGATGCAAATAAAAAATATGTTTAAATCAAAAAATGTAATGCCATAATGCTCAGCATATGTACATGTAACAAAATCCAATCTTATAATTCATACTTGAATATCTGTAATATTTTTGTTTTAGGCAGAAAAACAGTTTGCAAATGGAAACAGAAGAGAAAATAAAGTCGCTTTCAGCGAAAGATAGCAAGGATAGCAGGTACGTTTCAAGTGAGGCTGCAGATGCTGAGCGTTGGATGACGCTAGCCCAAGAAGTGGGAACGTTGGAGAGACCCTCGTCCACTAAAACGGGTTCACTGACCATTGTTGGATCTGGTATCAAAAGCGTCAGTCATTTCACTTTAGAGGCATTGGCAGAGCTGAAGTCGGCGAATGATGTGTTCTTCTGTGTGGCAGATCCGGTCACTGAGAGGTTCATAAAGAGGCTGCGTCCCGACGCACTTGATCTGTATGTGCTGTATGACGACAACAAAAGAAGAATCGTTACATACGTGCAAATGGCAGAGATGGGACTCCATCAGGCTAGAAAGGGTCGCCACGTCTGTATGGTCTTTTATGGACACTGTGGTGTGTTCGTCCTTCCCTCACACAGAGCTCTTCATATCGCTCAAAATGAAGGGATTCCGACGAAGATGTTAGCTGCGGTGTCAACGGAAACCTGTCTGTTTGCTGACCTGGGTATTGATCCGTCAATTCCAGGACTTCAGACACTAGAGGCAACAGATTTTCTCATACGTAATCGACCAATCAATACCGACTTCCACGTAGTTATCTGGCAAGTAGGGTGCGTGGGGCACATGGGATTCCGTCGGAAGGGATATCATAATGACCATCTCAACATTCTAATAGAAAAACTCCAAGACATATATGGAAAGGATTATGAAATTTTTCACTACGTTCCAGCTCATTACCCCATCACCTCAACAAAGATTCGGCGTATTGGACTGTGTTACCTCCTCAATCCAGATGTAATGAAGCAAGTGACTGGGATATCGACATTTTATATTCCACCAAAGACCTCAAGTCAGCTAGATATAGACATGGCGCTTAGGCTAGGCATTATAAGAGAAGATTCGCCGGCCAAATCACTCAGACCAGGGCATCGCGTCATTGATGCATATACAGAACAGGAAAACAAGTACATCAAGAGTCTGGCTGACTGGGAAATACCAACAGAATATTCATTTGCAGAGGAGACGGAGCTTTCAAACATACTAACGGACCTCAGTCTTAATCCAGTTTTCTTGAGGCACTGTAAGGAAAATGGTTACCCCAGGCTTTCCGACAAAGCCGAAGACGACGCACTCAATTCTGGACATCACGCTCGGATCCGCGGTGTCCTCAAGCCTAGCAGAACAGTAAAGTTGGCCCAGGCGGAACTATCACAACGCCATTCTTTGTCGACAGGGTAAGCATGCGGTGTTTAGGAAACCATATGAGGATACTATTTAAATTTTGTAATAGTCAATTATTTTTTTCAAATGTCCATGAAGGGGAAAGCAGAATTACATCATTATATGGAATAGATATAAAACGCATAGGTATCCGTTTTGTATAGATAGCAAATGGGTAGCCTCTGTCGAGTCTCCAAGCAAGGTTTCAATTTATATCACATAATGATTAACTGTTTAAAATTTCTCAAAGTAAAGATGTTTGCAATTTCTCAAAATTATCTTAAAATGATTTCTGTTAAATCAGAACACAAACGTTTTCGTGTAATTTCAGGTATTGCCAAGCGATGAAACGGGCTATGCCAAGAAGGTCTTATATTCCGAAACATATCAACCCTATTTTCGTCTTCAATGACAATGACAGTGATTATGAGGACGAGGGCGAGAAAAGGAGCAATGGAACGGTCTTAATAGAAACTGGAATGGTAGAGACGCCCACCTCTCCAGACAGTGATCACGAGTGTTTAGTTGCAGAAGGAAACTGTGATTGTTAGATGTGTGCACACATATTTTACGAAACAACAGTTTAAAAAAAAAAAAATACAATATCATACCATCGCGTTAATTAAATATGCATGAATTGAAATGACCCTCTCCGAAGAACAATATTGTTGTTTCTGCATTCGAACTAATTTTGAAGCAAAATGCGAATATGAAGGCTTGAACTCTGGAATTGTTTAACCAATAAAGTTAATTTAATGACCAGAGTGAATATACTGAAAGCACGAAAGCAAGACATCCCTGATGAATACAGTTAAAAAGAAATCATGTCGCGACGTAGTCTTGTGTCAAACGTTCACAAAGCCATCTTCGTTTCATTTTAACATATAACAAGTTTCATATTTGTAATGCATTGGAGTCATGGTGACCGTTATCTCCGACGCTGGCGTTAAACATTATGCTAGGTAACCAGATACTCTACATTTACCACATAACGGGAGTTTTTCCTCCAAAGATTCTTTCGTTTTCTAAATGATGTGACTAATATAGGTCGGATGTCAGGCTACCAGCGAGATCGCACTTCCAAAAAGCCCTTTAGTGGTACTTACATCTGTTGACTATCACACTCGAGAGACCTTAGGTATTTCAAAGAATCAAAACCTAGTCCGAATATTTACTAGGCTTACATATCAACCTTTCTCAGGTTTGTTTAAAGGTAATTTAAGGCCGTTACCGATGAACTTTTGGGTATTTTTATTTTCTGATTTGTTGTTCGGATGCAGGTTTCTTTTTAAATACTCATATATATATATACCAGAGTATTTAAAAGACATAGTTAAACCATGTAAAAAAAGCATGACCTCGAATTCAATACGTTGCAGTTAATGTGTTTATTTGTTTAAAATAGAATTTACAGCACGGTGTATCATCACATGATATCACGATGTGCACACACATAATATATATACAATAACAGGCAAGACATTGATTAGATGCCATGATAATGATCTGTGCATAATAGTGTATGTTAGTTTATATACATTCAAAGGTAAAATACTAAGATTAAGATCATCATGTTTGGCACATGTGGTTAGAAAATAAAAGTCAGTTCATCATATCTAACAAGAACAAAACGGCAATTATATTTGTAAAGACCCTTTCTTTTGCAGTAGATTTTACAAACCCGTGGAAATTGACTGTTCCATTTCGAGCAATCTAATTAAAATCACATCCAAATTCCCGTTCCTCTACGATACTCTTACATTAGAGTATCGTAGAGGAACGGGAATGCGGATCTGATTTTAATTAGATTGCATTTCGAGCAAAGTATTTGCGGAGCAGAGTAACACTAATTTTACTCCCCGTCAAAGGTCGATCCGGATCCCAATGTTTCACATGACTTTTCAGTTTGTTTCACATTTAAATATCCTTATTAAACGAAACATTTAAAACAACAACTTGAAAACTTTACATGACGCCTCGTCGTACAGTGTAGAGCGATTTAATATACAGGTTTTATTACTGTGTAGTATTGCTGTATTCGTTCCGTTTAAGATTAGACATGCATTTCAATTTGTATTTACTGAATGTGTTATCAGAATATGTTAGTCTCTCATGGGGAATATTCAAGTTGTACTTAATTCATATAAACTTGTAAGGGAGGCTATCATGCAATTTATTAAAAGACCGATATGCAGATTCTTAACATTTATGATGGTATAAAATTGAATAACTTTCAAACAGATACCATGGCGTGATGAGGTAGCGCACTTTGTAGAATAGGCTCGTAACAACTGGCTGTTGTACCATCGTAAAAATGAAGAATATATATTTTACTCTTGATATTTATGCTCAAAACAATAAAGAAAATTAACTTTTACAATTTTTGTTTATGATGTCTTTTAAACAAACTTCATAACGTTTATAAGGTGTTTTTTTTTGCATTGACAAGTTTTTGTTTTCTATGGTAATTATTCTGTTACGAGACAAACAATAAGCAAAAATTATTTGCAATTTCCGTCAAAATTTGAATTTTTCGAGTCATGGAATGATTGGTCCCGGATAACTCCAACAATATGACCCGAACAATTTTATATGGGAAAAACAAATCACGTTTAACAGTAATTGCGTTGTTATTTGCATTTTTTTTTTATCTTAACAACATTTTGAATTAATAGGTATATTTTGAGAATGGCTATAGAAACGAAAAATGATCATAAAATGATACACAACAATAAACAAAATACAATGACGATGAATTTGTGGTTACCAGCACAGTTTTTATATAAATCATGAAATGGTTTTGATATTCATGGACTGGCCTCTCTCTTACTGCCTTAACAGTTACAAGAATTCGAACACATACATTTTAACACAAGCATATTTTCAGGATACAATACCAAAATATTCTCTGCTCCTTGATTTTGTGAGTTATGGTCAACCGAGGACTTTTCTCATTTGTTTTTTATTCCCTTAGACAGTGTCAATCTATTACGATAAGTTAGCAAAATTTAACTGAATTGGAGTCCTGAAGAATTTGTACTTTAGCCATGCAACGAAAAACCTATGTTTTACTTTTTGCCCGGTTTCTTTAGTAAGCCAATTTAGACCAAACAGTCTTAAAAACTTCCGTTCTTTTAATAGAGTCTACCAGATCATTACAGACTTACAAGTTTACATGTTTATGTCCAGTTAAGAACACAACAAATTCTAGAAATTTCGATTTACAAATGTACTGGCATTGCACATTAGTTATCCGAAATCTAACAAAACAGAAAATAAAGCACTTTGGACAGAAATTAAATTCAGACATTAAGCGTAAAATTTCAAACCATGAAGTAGAAATTTACCTATTTGTAAATAGGAAACAATGTGAAACATTATTGTGTATAACTAGCTAAGCATGGAAAAATACTCAACTATATGCTATATGTAAATGATGTAACAGAAGTCACAAATGGTTGGTGTACCGATTCCCACCTAATAATAACACCTGCCGTTTTTCATGATCCAAACTCACACTCATAATTTACCGACTATTATTGCATTTTTAATTGAAATATTAAAGGTTCTGCAAGTATCATACATTTCCCAAGTTGCTAAACACTCTAGGTATTTACAATATCAAAATTAATTACAATGTATTTAACGAGGTAAAAATAATACTACAGTAACATACTACTTTAACATATTTTGTGCTGATTTAATCAGCTTCAACATCAATTACATAAACATCATTCAACTTGAACATCCTAATATCTAATTAACTTTATAAACAAGAACAACTAGACAAGTTAAATTACATATAATGATCTTTCTTTTACAGAACTCAAAGGGTCAAAACAAAAACATTTATGAAACATCCGTGTCCGTGGCGCAAACAAATTTCACAGACACACAGACTGTCCATCAAATTGCGTAAGAAAACAATTTATTGCTACATACCTAATACCAACGAAAGTTTTCCAAAACCATAAGGTATTGATGCTGCGGACATGAATCACACCACATATTGAATATTTAATAAAGATTAATATGAACACAAGTACTTTATAGTTGCTTATATTAAGAAGTTTTTAATTTCGTTTGTTATGCAATTGCAGCAAAATTCATGAAATTTTAGATCATGTTTAGAACATCCAGGTTTCACACCTGGTATGCACTAGTATGTGTGCACCCGGCCATAATAACCAATATCAATGTCGGCTTAGTCTTTACTAGTTATAACTTGCATTTGGAACTATTTGCAAGGTGTTCCGAAATAGACTTAATGATATTGTAATTTGCGAAATTAAACCCCCGGGTATAAGTCTGGAACCAAAATTCGCAAAAGTATACACCCATAATATTTAACAACCATACAGTAGATCTTCCTCTTCTTCTTACATAAATATTTTCTCAATATTCACACATCATTTTCAGATAACTGAGATATCGAGATATCTTAATTCATTCTTAAAATAATTTTACTATTAACTGGGGTAAAGGTTACAAATACCTTGGCTTTAAATAAACTTTTTTTAGATATCCAGGATATCAAAGTCTATGACAACAATTTTGTATTGCATCTAGTGACATCATCTTTTATCATAAAAATCAAAATGATACAACTTAAGTAATGTAACCAAAACAATGTTATTATAACAGTAATCAAATATGTTTGTTAGATTGAACAAAAAACTTTTGTCTGTGGCAGCCATATTACAATAAGATATATCACATTTGTCAAATACAGAACATTCATATGTAAATGGAGACTGAAAATTGTCAACATTTTCACTTAAGGTAAATAACTCAAATTTAAAGACTTTGAACAATTTGACACTCGTTAACCTTTCTTTTGAAGCCTATGCGATAGTTATAGACAAAATCTTAAATTAGGAACACAATATTTAGATATAAACAGCATGATGGAATGTAATTAGTATTAGTATATATGTATAAGGCAAAAAAAAGAATAAAATATAAATAAAAAATAAGCATTGCACATCTAGGTTTAAGGTTAAGACTAGCACACATAGAGCAAGTCCAAAACAATATGTCTATGATTCCTACAGGCTACAGCAATTTTTCAATTTTAAAATAAACAATCACTTAAATACAGATTGAACTGGATGTTTCATAGTATGACTATTAATTAAAACAACTTCCATAAGTCCATTACATTTATATTCTAAAATATTATAAAATACATGTACAGCTATCCATAATTCTTTGATCATTATGGTGTTTTGAGTGTGCATTATCAATACCAGGGTAAGACTAAGGCTACATTCGTGTATCCTGGTTGAAACGGTACGTGTGGCGCAGAAATATTCTACGATAAACGAACGCACTTGGACTGTTCTATAAGCAGAGCTAAAAATGCAGTTTCGGAGAATAAAAAACAGTGTATCAAGAATATTATGACCTTCTTTCATCCGTCCACTGAATTACATAACGTA